>CAUYRH010050894.1:0-18444 GCA_963574655.1 Perodicticus potto | reverse complement strand
TGCCCTTTTGTAGCAACCTAGCTGTCCCCCTCGGTCCAGAAAAAGGCAAAACCCTTCACTGGATGCTAACTCATCCCCACCCCCAATGTTCAAGGCACAGATGAACCGAGAGATCACAGGCAAAGCTTGGGGTGACACTGCGTTCACAGTGGACCCAGAGACAGGGTCGTGAGGAAGGGTGGCCATGTGAGAAGCGGTCTAGTGGGTCCCTTCCAGATGGTCCTGAGCACCCTTCCTTGAGCACACGGTGACAGAGAAGAGAGCACAGGCAATGCTTCAGGGCACCCTGGCTGAGAGCCCAACGTGGCCACCTGGGTGAGTCCGCACACGTGCAGCTGCCCATCCTAGCACTCTGGCCACAAGTTAGCTCAATTGGCCACAGTCGGTGATGACAATCTTCTTGGATGTCTTCCCACTCTTAGAGCCAAAAGATTCTATCTTCTTCACGACATCCATGCCCTCTTTGACGTGGCCGAAGACAACATGCTTGCCGTCTAACCTGCAAGGGGAGCCAGGAAAGCAGGCACAAGTAGTGCAACACAACCCAAGGTCATGGAATCATTCACCCGAAATAGAAATTCTGAAAGGAACCCACCCAGAATAGCTAGATCCACACCCCTCAACCTTGATTGAACCTTGCTAAGCTCCCTAATACACCCAGAAGACACCCAGCCTCCAGGACATGTCCTGCCACTCTCCTGCTGTGCAGCCTTGCTCCAGACCACAGGACCTAAAATCTGGTAACCTCATCTATGAAAAGTGGATTATTCTTGTTCTGTACAGGGAGAGAAGACGCTAAACTACTCTGAGAAATAAAAAGCCTATACAAATGGAACCATTTTAATTATGAGGCGAGAGCCAAGGTAACAAGTGTGGTTAAATTACAGATGCCCTGAGCAGCTCTCAATTTGAGAGGGGTCTAAGAACATAAAAGCCAGCTTAGTTCAGCTCCAGTGAAGCCAAGAGTGGTTACAGCCAAGTGCAGAACTGCAGGATCCATTAAAGGTTCCCTGGAAGGAGTAAAGGGTTGGTAGAGCCAGCAACAGCCAGCCTAGCACTGACAGACATACCTTTCTGGCTTAGCTGCTAGAGACTGTGTCTACCCCACAACCTAGGTCTAACTAAACTCCTCTGAAAGGGCTTTATCCAGTCAGCTCCCAGCCAGCTACTGTCCTCCAACCCCAGATGCCATGGCTAGGACATCTGGGACTCTGAGCAGAGAAGTTTATCCCTTAGTGGAAAGTTTATCAAGGAATAGATATCCCTAAAATCCATGGGCACATGTAAAGAGAGTCCTTAAAGGCCAGTAGCCATCTGCAAGCCTGTGCTAATACAGGGTCTTGAAGACAAATCTGCTGATACCAAGTGTCTACTGCAGCATTTCCAAGGTGCCTCCCGCAGTCGAGGTAAGCCTGGGGAACACCAGGTCAAACCAACCTTCTGAGGTCATGCTGAGGCTTCACGTGCTCTGCAACATTTCCTAAATCTATCTGGTAGAGTTACCCTTTTGGTGAAAATTCCAGGTGACAACAACAAGGGGAAGCCTAATTAGAACAGAGTTGCAGCAACAACCCAAACTCTCCCTCAATCCTTTTGCTACCTCCCTCTCTCTCTCATATAGACACACAACCCGGGAGAGGGCCACTGTCCCAGAGCAGATGGTCCAGCTGAAACTGCCGGTCCCTGAAAGTACAGCAACTCCTATCCAGCTGCAAGGCTGCCCCCATGCCCAGAGGGCCTGGAGCAGGGAACTCACCAGTCTGTCTTTACGGTGCAGATGAAGAACTGGGAGCCATTTGTGTTGGGGCCTGCGTTAGCCATGGACAGGATACCTGTAACAACAAACAGGGCTGAGCCACACTGCCAAGAGACATCCCACTCAGGAAGGTGCTCAAAGGACCTCAAAGACTTTCAAGTCTGTTGATCATAGGGCCCAGGACAGGAGTAGGGTCCAACTTGTCTGTCTTTGCTCAATGGGGTGGCCTTGAAGAAGCTCTCACTGTTAAGACCGAGGTGGGACTCCCAGCCTTTTCCACATTCTACCTTAGGTCTTACAGGTGACACAATGTTGCTGCAGTAACTATCCTGATTTCTGAATGATTTCTTTTTTTGGCTGGGCAAGACTTTAAATAATCCTGAAGGGACACAGACTTTTCACCCAGGTAGGTACTAGGGGCCTCTGTTCTGCTTAAAGGCTCTCCCCCCAAATTCCCAAAGGATAGTTTGCTTTTTAAATTGAGAGCTCAGAAAACTCTAGGAAAACTGAAAAGCTAAGCCAACCCAAAGGCTGGAAGAAGGCAGTCAGGCAGTAGCATCATCAAATACTGAGCAATTATTGGAGCAGCCTCCCAGGGGCTGCCAGATGTGGCAGAGGCCGGGTTTTCCAGGCCAGGTCAGGGCTGCAGGGGTACTCAGACTAGAGGGGAACGGTGGCCCCCACGCACCTGGTCCCACGTGCTTCAGTGTGAAGTTCTCGTCGGGAAAGCGGCTTCCATAGATGGACTTGCCTCCAGTACCGTTATGGTTGGTGAAGTCACCTGCCTGTGAACACAGAGCACCTCCTGAGTGGTCGCCACACAGATAGGCAACCCTCAACTCACCCCAAAGCCCAACTAGCTGGCATCCTTTAGGGAAGGGGTCAATAAGCATCCGATGAAATAAAGACTAATAAAATGACAAGAAAAATGTGCAAAAACAAAATACAGCTTAAATATTTTCTGCTAAAGTAACTACCCAAACCATTTCTGAATTATTTACTTCTTGTCTGGGCAAGTGTTTAAATAATTCTTAAAGGACCTAAAAGCCCTTCTGAGATAATTGTTAGTGACTCAGAAATTTTTAACCCATAACTCTTAGAGGGCAACAGGTAAAAGGCCAGAGACCCTGTTCCCAAGTCTGGTCTGGGGGAACAGCAGCAGCCATTCCAGACAGTGCCCCATGCCAAGCCCTGCCATGTCTCAGCATCTTCCCTCACCATACCCAGCAGCTTCCCTGGGCCGTGCAGATCTGGGACAGATTCTGCCCCAGGTCAGCATCCTTCCCTGGGGCTCACGTAAGGCCCAGGTGGCCCTGAGCCAGTGGCTGCCCCTATGTCCACTACCACCAGGCCTCAGCCCTAGCCCCTGGACACAGCCCCACTGCTGTCATCCTGAGCTGGGCTCCTCAGATGAGAGGTGACCAAACCAGCCTAGCTCAAGCATCCACAAGTACCAATAAGGTACTTATTGGTAGTTATCCGGAGAGGGATAACTCAAGACCCTCAGCACCTCGTGCCAGAAAACCCTCCAGGTTGGAAGTCCCCAGACTAGCTCAGGACATCTGCCTCAGCTTCTGCTTCACCCACTGGTCTCAGGCACTGCTGGGAGTCTCTGTGACAAAAACGCCACAGGGCTGGGCTGGCCCTGTCCCACAGCCACAGCCCTGACTGCCAGTCCCCGTGCTGGCCACATTCAGAATGTACCCAAGCTTCCCCGCACATTGGCAGGCCCAGCCCCAATCCACTGCACTCACCAAGGGTGATGACAGCCACTGGGGCAGGGTGGAGGGAATGGCAGGGAGAACTCTGGGCTCAAAGGACTTCTAAGAGCTCATGACAGCCACGCCTCTGTCTCTAGGCGTGGCCGGCCCCACGACACTGACCTTGAGGGTTTGCCTTCACAGAGAACAACCCTCAACACCACTCAGGAAGATCTTGCTGTAACACTTATCCTAAAACCTCTGACGAAGCAGCACTGATGCTTTTGAGAAGTGGGCAGGACACACAACCACAAAACATACTCATTTAACTGACAAAAATGCCCTTCCTCTGGGAAGGGAAACCCCAAGTCTAGTAGACGTGTGTTCCCGCCCATGCCCTATCTTCTTCTCCTCTCTCTCCTCCTCTCCCATACCAAGGGCTCAGAAGCACACAAGGGAATAAGGCCGGAGGCCATCAGAATGTGCTGGTCCTTCAAAACCAAGCACATCATACCCAAACCAGTTCTCAATAGGTTCAACACTCTAGCCCAGGCGGGCAGAGTCACCCAGCTTCTAGGTCTGGTGCTTAATGTGGGAGCAGCCTGGCCTCTCAACAGAGCAACTCCAGCTGCCTTCTGCTTAGTACTTTCCGTATCCCAGTCGTCTTCATCGTGCCCCTGAGAGGCAGCTCCTGGTATCATTCCCACTTATAGAACAGGAAACTGAGGCATAGGGAGGGTCTTGTTACCTGGCACATGAAGGAGGGGATCACCCTGTGGAAAGTTGAACCTTTGTAGCCGAATCCCTTCTCACCAGTGCATAGGGCTCTGAAGTTCTCTGAGGGTTGGAGGGACAGGTGGGTCAGCAGAGCTGGCTCCAGTTCTGGGGTCACATCGTTCCAGCCTACAGCCCCACTAAGCCTGCTAGTGGGTGAGCTGGGGGTGAAAGACCTGGCCCACCTCCTGGGTCTGCTCTGCCCAATTCACTGTGTACCTGGAACAAGTCACTTCCTTTCCTGACTTCAGTGCTCAAGGACTGTCACAAGAGTACGTGGTCCTGGCTGTGCCAGCACCAGGTCAGTGGGGCAGGGAGTCCCAGGGCTGTGTGTCCACCACCCTGCCCTATCAAGTACCAGGAAGAAGATGTCTCAGGGAATTTACCTGTGCCTTCCATTGGTTCTAAGGCTCCTGGGCTAAGCCAATGCTGAGGCCCAGAGAGAGACAGAGGCTGCCCCAGGGCACCCAGCCGCAGAGCCACACAAGGAGCTCCATCTGTTCAAAGGTCTTTAGAGACCTTACCAGCCCACCTGCTTTGCCCTGCCTGGCTCCCCTATGTCCAGACCCAACTCAGAAGGCTCCAGGCCCTGTCTTACCAGCTGTCTTTGGGACCACATCTGCCTTGAGCTGTGGGGAAATAAGGAAGACAAAAGAAGTTGGTCAATCCAGAGGCAGAAGAAGGAGTATCCTCACCACCCAACTCCCACAGCAGCCAAGAAGGTGTGAGGAAGAACCACATAGGCATTCCATTCCAATTACTGCCAACCATCATAGGAGACAGCCCAAGCAGCTATCATTTCTGACAGCTGCTTCCTGAACCCAAGGCTGGAGGGGTGATGACAGTGCTATCCCAGCCTACTTCCAGGGACAGAACTAGCAGTGCTCCTACAACTGGGATCAAACATCAGAGACGGAAGGAGTAAAGAGAGGCCTAGGGAGGAGGAGAGTCCCAGAGAGAGGTGGGGGAATGGAGAGGGTGGTTAAGGGGAGACTAGAGCCCTTTCCAAGCCAGCCTCTTCCCTGTCAGCATTAAGAGTTACCTTTGCACTGAATGGAAGCATGGAGGGTGTGCTCCATTTTCCAGAAGAAACTGAGACTTAAGAAATACCTAGGGTTCCCTGGGAAACTGGCCCATCAATACTAATTGGCACCTTTGTTCAAAGCAGAGCCACCCTCAAGATTACACTAGGGCTTCTCCTCGGTTATCCTAGAGACTATTTACTTTGCTTTAAAAAGGGTCCAAAGAACGAGTTAGAGCAGGTGCTGGATGTGGCTTCCTGGAGGCTGGGGCTCCCTACACTGTCCCAACTCACAGCAAGGACACCCTGGGGCTCACCTGGTGGCTTAAGTCCCCAGTTTCCAGGGACTCCCTGATGCTGGAAACTACCTCTCCCTCCTCCCCTCTCCAAGCGCCCCTTGAACGAGAGCCAGGGCCAGGCGCGCGCCACGTTATGCAAGGGCCGCCACGTGAGCTCCCAGCCTGGGGGCAGCCCGGACACCGAGCCCTCAGACATCCACCTTGGGGCTCCGGTTCTAGGCTCAGACCCAGAAGGCTCGCGGAAACCCTCCACTCCCCATTCCAACCTTGGGCAAGCCAGGGGAGCCCCGGGCTCTCACCCTCCATGATCTGACCTTGAGCTTTCCCCTTCACACATGCCCTCCCCCAGGCCTCTACGACTCCACAAAGTTCTGAAAGGGACGCAGACCAATCTGATGCCCCTTCTCAACGATGGGGAAACTAAGGCCCAGAGCGCGGGAGTGGGAGGCCCAGGGTCACTTAGCACGCCAGGTAGGGACTGCGCCCAGCCGGGGCCCAGGGCTCTCCCGGGACTGTTCCGCACTCCTGGGCCAGCCCTGTCCGGTCGAGGAGTCTCACCTCCAGCACCACCCGGCCGAGAGGCTGTCCGTCGGCGCCTACGTCCAGGTACACAAGCGGGTTCCCGGAGGAGGAAGGAGACGGGTTGCGGGCGCCGCTGCCGGCGCTGCAGGCGCGGGCCACAGTAAGGCGAAGCGGCGCGGAGCGCGGGACCGGGACCAGGCCGAGCAGGCGGGGGCCGCAGCGCAGCGCCAACATCGCGGACGCAGGTCGGGAAGGAGGCCTGCGGGTAGAGCGGCGACTGAGGTAGCGAGGGTCACGGGCGCCCGGAAGGCTGAGTCCGGCACGGCCGCGCGCCGCCGACTTTATTGGTCAGACCGGCTTTGTGGCCCCTCCCCCGCCCCGCCCCCTCTGGGCCTGTCCGCGGCGACCCCTGCCGACTAGAGCAGGCAATGCACTCAGCTTGTGGAGCCGCTGGGTGTGAAGTCCATTGAACATGACCCTCCCGGCGACAGACATGACCCCGCAAAAGGAGGCCAGTTATATTTTTGTGGTGGTATCAATAGAACTTTTAAAAAGGAAATAAAAACGCTAGAGCATAGTTAAATTCATAATGTAAGCATCCATATGTTTCATTTGAACATAATAACAAAAGTCTTTGTAAGGCTCAGGCATCCCTGTCACCCACCCTCCCCAAGGTCCTGCAGACGGACAGAGAGACCAAGAGAGATGGTGGCGCTGAGAGTCAGAGAAGGTGAGAGCAGAGGTGGGATTAGAGAGTGAGAGGTGAGCGAGTCAGCAAAAGGAAGGAGGAGACAAGCAGAGTCACCTCCCAGGTAACCACCCTCCTGCTTGTCCGGGCCTGGTCCTGTCTCCACTTGCTTCGGAGACCAGACCCTCTTCCAGCAAGACTGGAAATGTAGCCTGGGCCTCTGATGCTCGTCAGGCCCCCTTGTTCCCCACCAGGATCAGGTCTGCCTCCCCCCTCCTTTTGGCCCCCCACAGATTGACAGCCCTGGTCCCCCATCAGCCAGGTTGATGGCTGCTGATTCCCTCCCACCAACACTCACCCTGGAAAGGGACTCAGTGGAACAACAGCAGGGGGATTTAAACCCCATATGCTAAGAGTGGGCTTCACAGCACGTGGAAGGCCCACATTAAGTGAATGCAGGGCAGAGGCCCTGTACTTTCCTTGTGGGAAACAGAGACCCACAGAGAAGAAAGCACTGACCAGGAGATCTAAAAAACCCTGGAGACCTGCTGCCAGCCAATGCCAGTTCTCCCGTCCCAGGCTTCTCTGGGCCTCAGTTTCCATCTGGAAAATAAAGGTGTGATGATAATCCTTATCCTGCTGTTTTTTTTTTCAGATCTCTTCTAAGGATAAAATGAACAAGGGAGAGAGGATTTGTCAACTGTTAAGTCCTATGCCTATGAGCGTCAGTGATGGACAGACTGTCTTTCTCAGATTCCTCTGCTCTCAGAGAACAGTAAGTCTCAGCTGCAGGTACCCCAAGCACTAACAGGCCAGAAACAGTTGGAGGCAGATGGTCTTGAGCTGGGACCAGCTCTAGACTGACCTGCTCCAAATGCAGTGCTGGCCCAAGCAAAGTCAGGAGGTCAGAGCAAAGTGTCCTAGCCTCATGAGAATGCTAGCTTGGCTCCTTTTCTGAAAACTCACAGCGCCTTCTCTGATTCCTGGTTTAGGAAGGAAAGGCCTAGGCATTCAATGAGGCCCCAATGGGTTGTACTCAGGTCCTAGACCAGGATGGGGCCCACTCTGCCCTGGGAGCAGCCCCTTCTTTCTTGTGATTCTACCCTGGAGTAAGCAAGCTTGAGTGGGGAGCCCACTTGCCCCCTACCCTCCTCTAGCCCTTGGCATGTCTCCCACATTCCTACTACATCAGTGCATACTATAGATTCCGAATGAGGAGAGGAAACATCCTATGTGCTTTGTAACACAGTTTCCTAAAAGTCCAAGGTTCCTTGTAGGCAAGGCAGTTCCAGGCCCTGAGCCCACATAGCCTTCAGCCCTACCAAGTGACTCAGTGTAGACTCTGTTGCCTATGCTCCTGAGGGGCCATGGTTTATCCCCACTCTGATGAAGCTTGAGCAGCTCTACACTTGGCTATAACCTTCACTTGCCCAGAGCCCTTCCCCAGCCCCGAACTTACTATGTTCTCCACTACAGCCCGAGAGGCGGGGAAGCAAGGCTCCAGGAGCTGGGGGACCAGTCTGACTTTGAGATCAGAGTTATTGCATGTCAAGCCCTCCTCACTTGTCACTGGGATGGGTAGAGGGCAAGAGAGACAAGCCTTGGACAGACAACACAGCAGGATGGAAACTGAGGAGCTATCCGGGGACTGTTAAGCTCAGGGGCCAGGGAATATGGTTTCTGCCTGGGGAATCAACTATGTCTAAGGGACAGAGACACAAAAAAAAGATGAGAGGAGGTGACTCCAGAGAGGGAATGAGCCAATGCCAGCCCAGAACTAGGAGACATTAGGGCACCTTCAAGGAAAGATGTGTGGGGACCCAATTACAGAGGGCCCTGAAGGTCAGGGTGATTTTCTGACATTGTTGGATAGCACTGGGGAGCCATCGATGATGCCATGTTCCCACCCCAGGAGTTTGGACTAGGAAGCAGCTTCCTTCATTCATGTTACCCCTTCTACACTCTTTGGAAAATCAAACATCATCACTACCTCCTGTCTGAACCAGAGAAAAAGTCTGCTTTTTCAGTAGGCTGTGATATCATCCCTACCTGTGCTGTCCTCAGTGGTGTCAGGAGGGACAGTGCCTAAGCAGAGCCATAAGCTGAGCACATGCCCAGCCCTTGAGGACTCCAGGCCCAGATGAGATCAGCCTGTGTTAGCACTTACCTGGCTCTGGGGTTATTTGTAGACTCTGTGTCATCCGCAGAAACACCAGTGTTTCTCTCTACTCAACCCATGTGGTTTTTTATCCAGGGTACTGATGGATTTTTGTCACCTGGGGCCCCTATAACACTGCCGTTAGGACCCACAGTTTGTGCTGGGCTCAGAATCACATCCAGGGGATGCAAACTGACACTTGTCAGGGCCAGGCCTACATGAGTGGTGCAAGCTGGAGGGATCTAGGGCAGTAATTTTCAACCTGTGTGCTGGAGCATGCTGGTATGTGCCCTGAGAAGATCTTAGGTGTGCTGAGAAAAAGTTAAAGAACATTAATTAAATTATTTCCAGAAGAAGTTCAAAGCACAGTGGATTTTTTTACTCTTTTTATTGATCAACATAATTTAAATGTGCCATGGAAGTTTAGCTATAGGTTTAAATGTGCTGTGAGATAAAAAAAAAAGGTTGAAAGACACTGGTCTAGGGAGTGGGAGGAGGTGGCCCTGTGCCCAAATGGGGCAGTCAGTTGTTGCATGTGGGATGATGGATCCAGTGTGCCAGCCAGGGCTTCTTATCTTTCAATTACAGCTGAAAACTGTATGTTTTATGGAAATCTAGTTTTCAAATACTGGGAACTAATTTTGAAATAAAATGTGAAACACTAAATGATTCAAAAACAACATATCCACAACCTAGATGAGGCCTCTGGGGCAAGAGTTTGCAAACTCTCCTTCCATTGTACAGATGAGAGATTGAAACTCAGAGAGGGCCAGGGACTTGCCTGCAGTCACACAGCTGGGCAGTATCAGGACTGTGGTCAACCCCTCTCTTCACTCTTGTCAGGGCCCTTTCGGCAGAGTTGCTCAGCAGACATGTTTTCAGAGTGCCCACCGTGTGCCAGGTTCTGAGTTTAGCTCTGCAGATAGAGAAGGACAAAATAGGGGCAGGTGGTGATCGTGCAGTATGGCAGTGGTCCTGATGAGCAACCCTCTCCCAGTGGCCCTGTGCACAACAAGAGTGGACCCTGCGGTCGTTGTGGGGTACAACGTTACAGTTGTCTTAGAGAAACCCTCCAGGAGGGGCTGGGGTCAGAGGCAGCCTGCTGTGGGCATGGGGAGGGATCTTTCTTGTGACGGCTGAGATCATTGTCAGTGAGGACCTGGGCTGTGTACCTGAACAACTGTAGGTAGGAAGGTAGGAGGAAGACTTGAACTTCATGTCTCTTGGTTCCATGAGGAGATCTGGACAGCTGACATGGAACCAAGGAGGGAGGTCCCCAGGGAGAGTTAGGAAAGTGAGTCAGTCCCTGCTAGCAGCTGCCAAGCTACTATCTGCACTTTCTGTGGGTGTTCCCAGTGGTACCCCAACCTCCATGAAGTTAGTGTGAATGCCGCAGGCTCTGTTTGCTGCCTTCCAGGAGTCAATGGGCAGGGGGGTTCTGAACCAGACCTTATGGGGACAGAGAGAAGTGGGGAGGGGAGGTTTCCACTGAGAGCCAGGGCGGTGGTGGGCACAGTGATTAAGAAAGAGACACCAAGGGAAAGATCAGGGCAATGTTTCCTTCCAGAGTCCAGCTGAGCTTTAAAAGCCACACAGGTGATCTAGGTCACCACAGGCCCCTGATAGAGGCAGCCAGTGGGGCAGGGCAGAGCTCGGTAGGGTATGGCTTGCCCCTCAACTGCCTGGGGTTCACACAGCCTGCCTGGCTACAGCCTCCCATAACTCGAGGTGTGTCTGCCTGTCTGCTGTGACTGGGGCAGCTCTGGAGCCTGAGGAAGACTTCCTGAGGAGCTGCCACCAAAGGGAGGAGTTCAACACACCTTGGGGACAGGGGTGTTTGTCATCAGGTCCTGGAACTGTGGACTTTGGAGAACTTCCTGTTTCTTTAATTCACTGCACAGTTATTACCTGAACCCCTATTTCCTCAGGATCTGGAAATAGGTGGCCATTCATGGAAAAGAGGGAAAACAACAATAAAAAAAAAAGAAAAGAAAAGAAAAGAAACATCTCAGACAGTGGTAGTATCTGAGAGTGCCCTGGAGTGACTGGGGTGAGGGGTGCTCAGGGTGACCCGACCATGGAGGAAACGTCCAGAGCAGGGTACATGGAGCTGGGTGAGCTCAGGAAGGTCATTTTTTGTTTTTGTTTTGCTTCTCTGAGACTTGATTTCCTCCTCCTAAAGAGGGGTTGATAATACCTAGCTCGCAGAAATGTTCATAGTAAGGAGTATGATGTCCTGAAGAGCCTTGAACAAACTAGGGGCTCAGTGAATAAATGAATAACTGAATGAATGAATGGATGCCACTCAGGCCAGGCTGGAAGGGTGACTTTGAGTGAATAATCTCGTGCCTTGTGAATGGGATCTTGTGGGGTTTTATGGGTTTCCCTCTCAAGATTCCCCTTAATACAATAATGATGCCCCCCCCCTTTTTTGCGGTTTTTGGCCAGGGTCGGGTTTGAACCCGCCACCTCCGGTATATGGGGCCAGCGCCCTACTCCTTTGAGCCACAGGCGCCACCCCTAATGATGACCTTCTTACATCAACTGCCTGGCAGTGCTTGGAGCCTTCCTGATTTGTAAGTCTCCAGAGCCATGGAGTCTTCTGGTCCACACAGCAGTCCATGAGGGAGGAGGTGGGGACCCTGACTAGTGAGGTGGCAGCCCCAACTACACAAAAGAGCCAACACTTCAGCCAGAGTCCTTGGTTTGGGGCTCATTCCACTCTATAAACATTATCCTGACACCTTTTATCCCACTCCCACCCCCACAGAGGCAGGCAGTCTCTAAGATAGTCACAGCCTCGCGTTGTCCCCTTCCCTTGAGTGTGGGCTCCATCTGGAGAACAGGATACAGCAAATGTCATGGGTGTCACTTATAAGAGCAGTGTGCAAAGGACCGTGGTTTCTGTTTTGGATTCACTGTCTGTCTCTTTTCTCTCTCTGTCTTTCTCTGTCTATCTCTATGTCTGTCCTTCTCTGTCTCATTTCTCTCTCTCCATCTCCCTCTTCTGTCCTTCTCTTTCGGTCTTTCTCTCAATCCATGTCTCTCTTTCTCTCTCTCTCTCACTCACACACAAAAAAACCACATCACCACCATCATCATGAGCTTCCAAGTCAAGAGGACACCCTTGCAGCCTCCTTTGGGGAGGCCCCTGTGTGCAAAGTCAAAGGCTGCCAGCAGCCCCATGAGTGAGCTTTGACATGGACCCTCCAGCCCCATGAGGGCCTTCGGATGACAGCTGCTCCATCCCAAGGATGCAACGTCTTGAGAGACCTTGAGCTGGAGGCACCCGGCTCACCCACGCCTGGACACCTGATCTGCAGAAACTATGGGAGGATCCACGTTTGTTGTTTTGAGCAGTGCTGGGGCTGTTTGCTGTGCGTACATGTGATAGATAACTGCTACCCACAGCATCCCGCCCCCAGCCAGGGCCCTTTGAAGATCCTATCGCTTCATACACAGCCCGTCCCCGATCTGCCATCTGAGCAGGCTTGTGTCACTGGCTGCCCTTGGCAAAGACCTGCCAGACACGGTCAGGGAGAACTGGCCCGAGAGACAAGGCTTCCTTGTCTTTGTAAAGATGCGGAAGTGGGCTGGCTATTTTAGTCTCATTTCCCTGAAGGAGCCTGAGAGAGAGAAGCTGGGAGGAAGTCCTCAGCGACAGGGCCTGAGCTGGGGTCTGGAGGGGGGCGGTGTCTCACTCTACAACCCTGCCACAGATGCTGCCCCTGAGGGTGACCCTGCAAGGTGGAGATTGTTATTCCTGTCTTACAAATGAAGGAACAGAGGCCGAGCTCACACTAGGGAGAAGTGGAGAGCGGAATGCTTCCCCACTTGCCATGGCTCTGTGTCTCTCTGCTGGAGGTGGGGGGCTCCAAGTGGCACCTCTTGGTTAGATTATGCTTGACATCGTCCCCTTCATGCAGCCTTTTGTTCCAGCTAGCCTGTCACTGTGCATAGTGACTTAGATTTATGATCCTAGCTAGTCCTCAGAGTAACTCTGCGGCAGGTATCTGCCGTCCCCATGGGATGGACGCCAGGTAGATGAGCTGGATTTGAACCCAGGCCTGGCTGGCTTCAGAGCCTGCACTCTCCCCAATTAACCAGGCCTTCTCGCCCTGAGGAGTCAACCATTGGCCTTGAATAGTCCAGCTGGGCAGCACAGAAACAGGCAGCACTTTCCCATCCAATGCCAACAGGAAAAGGAGCTGGTCGGCAGGACCCAAGCGTCTCCCAGCCCAGCCCAGGTCCATGCCTACCCTTTGTGCACACCCCATTCCCTCCTTTATGAGCTCTTCTCTTACTGATTTATAGGCTTTTCTCAATATATCATTATCCTAAAGGGAGGGTCCCAATGCCATGATGCCTAGAAGTAGGGTCTGCATCTTTGCCAGGCTTACAGTGCTGACTTCTGAGCTCTGGCCTCTCTGCCCTCTGGGTGTAGGGTGGCAAGTAGACTGAGCTTTTTCTGCCTCCTTTCCCTGTTTTGATCTGTCAACCTGTGCGATTTTCTTGACTCAGCTGACATGACTCTGTTAATCTATAATAACTAATATTAATGCTTCTCCTTCCTCCATTAGAATAGATCCCCTTCTAGTCAAGAGTGCTTACCTCGTCATCAATATCATCTACCTTCCAATCAATGCTGCCCACCCTTGATGACAAGTGTTTGTCTTTGCTTCCAGTGAAAGGGACCACTACGGTCTTAGACGCTTGATGACTGTAGGAAGAATAGCTACCTACCATTTACTGCACTTAATAAACTGCACGTGGTAAGGATTTATAACATAATTGTTTAATCCCTGTGTGCCTCTTGAGAACAGGAACAAGCATTAACTTCTCTTTATAAACAAGGCCTCTGAAGTGGTCAGAAGTTACATAAACTGTCAAAGGTTACACGGGCCTTCCCTCACCCTAAGTGAGTGGCTGAGCAGCCTGTGTTTGGCCCAGTTCTGCCTAATCCCAGAACTTGGTACCTGCCTCTATCACTATCTCTGTTCTTGTTGAATTTTAGTACAAAAGATCAGCAGGTCAGGCTGAAGGAGGCTTCAAATTATGTGACAAAGATCTCAGATTTTGTGATAGATGAGCAGAGTCTTAAGCAGGCAATATTCCTAGAATAGAGGGTCCACATCACAGGCCCTGGGGCTGTGATAGTCCAAACATATCAGATCACAGGAAAGGCCTCTGCCACATCAGACAGGCCCAGCTTAGCAGGGGACCTGGCCAATCAAGTGTGTGTGGAGCAGCTGTAGCTAAGGCTGGCCACTAGAGAGAGGTGGGGTGGACAGGATGCCACTTCCTGAGTGGGGGGGCCTGCCCTGTGGTAAATACCACCGTGGAACTCCATAGGCCTGAGTGGGACCAGCCGAGCCAGATTTGGCCTTATTTGTAGGAATGCTGTCTGGCAATGATCATTATTGCAGAGCAATATTTTGGAGCAAAAAAGTCCCCATGAGGAAGGTGTGCAAGTGATACCAAACAGAGAGGCCCAGAGGATGCCTGTTTGGGTGACAGGTAGACCTGTCAGTTTCCTCTCTCTTCTGAGATTTTGTGATTTAGTCTCCCTAAGTCAAGGTTATTTGGGGCAGCAGAAAGCACAGGGTGCAACCTCAAAGTCATTTATTAGCATATTGATGAGTGAAATGCAACCTGAAACCATAAAAGCAAGAACAGAATACTGGAATCTGTACCTTCCCTGGTGGGGTTAGGAGGCTGCATGGTGTGTCCAGGCAGAAGGGCCTCCTGGCAACCCCCAAGCCATGGCGTGGCAGAGGGAGCAATGAACAGATTTCTGGAGGCCCAAGAGGGCTCCTAGTGACCCAGAAGCCTAAAGACTTGGAGACCTTGTGGTTGGATGAGGAAGTGACGGTCGGGACTGTGTAAATGGACCAAGGCCACATGGAAACAAAGACCCTAACACCAGAAGGATCAACATGGACAGCTCTGATCAAAGACCCTAACACCAGAAGGATCAACAAGGACAGCTCTGATAGGTGCCCCCACCCTATCCATCTGGCACACCTCGTGTCCCCAGGAACTTAGAGGCAATGCTGGGGGGGAAAGACAGAGGAAGGGTTCTTCCCCAAATTACTGAGATTGTTTTCACCATTTGGTCAAAATAGGAGTCTGAAAAAAAAATTAAGTTCAGTTATAAAAAGTAGATTAGTTATGTTTCTTGCACACTTGTTTTTGTGGACCAGAATTCACATTCACTACGTCATTAAAAGGGCTTTCAACCAATCAGGGAAAATATCTGTCATACATGTGTAACTCATACCACTACTGTGATATGACACCATGCCGCCTCCTAACCCCACCAGGGAAGGTCCATATCACTACAGACTACTCCCTGTATCTCTTCACATCTGCTGCCCCCATGCCTATCTGTCTGTGTCCCACCTTCCCCTTTTCCTAAGCACACCAGTCATATTGGATTAGAGCTCTCTATTTCCAAATAAGATGACATTCTGAGGTACAGGGGTATGGGACTTCAATATATGGATTTGGATACAAATGGGACTTCAATATATGGATACAATTCAACCCAGAACAGGGCCCCATGACAGGACCATTTGGGCCTCAATACTTCACTGAAGTTTTGGTGAAATGGGTCTTTCCTTTCTTTCTTTGCACTTCAGCCTCCCTACCCCTGCAGGACTTGGTCATGAGCCTGCTCCTTCAACGGAGCCCTGCCCATGTGATGGGTCTACAGAATCCTCAAAGGCCCTAGCCCTTTGGGAACTTATAATTCCTTCTCAATCCCAAGCGGCCCTCTTCCCAGACACCCAAGTCAGATAATGACACTAACACCCACCCGGGCACACCAGCTACAAACTGGGTGTCACCCTTGGTGGACCTGTCCCCATCTAATATAATCCCATCCATTCATTCCTTTAGCAAACCTTTATGGAGCACCCACTATGTGTCAAGCTTTGTGCAAGATCTGTACCTGTACTGGCAAGCAAGAGTTGAGTTTCTGTTCCATGGCCCTGTAGGAAGCCTAGGCTGAGACAGAGCTGGAGTCTGGCAGAGGTTGGCAGAGGAGTGGTGCCTATGGAAGACAGAAGTAGGGGAGCAGGGCTGGGCAGCAATAGCCTCAGATCTGCTTGACCCAATAGGTGCTCAAACGACCAGGCTGGCTCTGCTCAGTTGTTGCTGGGCCTCTCCTTGACAGCTGAGGCAGCTCCTGAAGGCACTGCCATCCCTGCGCTGAGCAGCAAATTCTTTTCTGAAGGGAGACCCCAGGGGCCACCCGCATGGCTGCTATCTAGAATATCAAGATTTCTCTCTGGTCCTGCTCCCCCTAGGTACAGACCAATGGATCTGCAATGCACATTGCTCCCTGAGAAGGCTGCTGGTAGCTCCCCACTCCTACCCCTCCCTCTGCCCGCCCCTGCTGTTGCACTGACCATCTAGGGACATGGGCTGTTGGGTCAGATAGCCTAGGCTCACATCTGGGCTCCCTCACACCTGGGGTCCCCACTGATTTCCTGTGCAACCTTGGGGAAGACACCGTTTGTTGGTATTATCAGTACATCCTCCAAAGTTTGCTTTGGGGCTCTAATGAGATGCTACAGGTAGTAAAGTGTGGGTCACAGACAAAGGACAGAAATGGTCCTCTTTTAGGTCTTGACCTGCTTCTCAGCGAGATTGACCACTGGGCCTATGGGGGCCTGACTTCAGGTCAGGGGGTCTTTGTCTCTCCTCAGCTCTGGGAGAAGAGAAAGTGGAACGGTCACTCTCAGTTTTTCTGCCTGGTGGGGGACCAGAAGGTGGGTCCCATTGCATTGGCAAAAGTGGATTTGGCCCCCTGAGCCAGAGCAGTGAGGTCCACTGTGTAGGAGTGGAGAGTTGAGGAGGGAGAAAGGGAGGAATCTGCATGTCTGGGGCACGAAGGACTTGCTGACCATTGGTCCTGACCCTGGTTTCAGCCCTTTCATGAGCCGCAGTTGGACTGCCACTCCCGCCCCATCCTGCCCCCACCCTCAGTGGGGGTGGCCCTGTTTGCTGTGGAGGGGGCCTTGTTTGCTGTGGTTCTCTGTCCTCCTGGCACCAGCCAGGCCCACTCATCTCAGCCCCCTCCTCAGGACTGTCCCCACAAGCCATCCTTCGACAAAGGGCCAGTGTCCTTGGGATGGCAGGTGCTGCCCAGGCAGGAAAGCAGCCAGGCCTGCCAGGGAGTCCTGGGCGGTCAGATCTCAGAGCAGTGACCAGAGCCTGGTTCTGCTAGGGACAGGGCTGCAGGATCTTTGTTGTTTTTGTTGGTGTTGAGCCACTGCCCTTAGAAAGAGGTCACAGTGAGGGAGGCAGTCATAGACCAGGGCTGGGGAACAGGGAGCATTTGCCAGGTTAGTGACTAGAGTTCAGATAAGGGCCTCCTAAGAGGGGTGCAGGTTGCAGGCCCTCTGCTCTCCCCACTGCCAGCCTTGGGCCGCACTTCGAGCCCCCAGGCCTCAACCTGACCCAAAGCCCAACACAGAAGAGCCAGAGTCCGCACCATTTTCATTCCAGGAAGGAGAACCCTTTACTGCATGGTAGCTCATGCTGAACCCCCCCATTTTCCTCTCTGCCTGCCCCACTGAAACCCTGCTCAGGCCCCCAGGCCACCTCTCTGCTGCCACAACTGGGCAACCTGCCAGTCTCACAGAACCGGCCTTCCAAGACTCACAGCTTGCCAGTCAGCCCTGGGATAGTTTCCTACCCCACCCCACTGGGGCACACTTCTCTGAATACAGGTTGATCACAAGCAGGATTTAAGCCATTGAGGGGAGAGGGCTGCCAACCCTCTCAGGCCATGTCAATAAAGACCAAGTATCTAAAACAAGGGAGGTGAGAATTATCTTTTCTTTTTGCAGCTCAGACATGTAGATGTCAGTCAGATCTATAATAGGTACAAATCTTGGAAAGAGTGTCACAGAACAAGGACAAATGAATGGAAGTTTGAGAGGATAATGAACAGCCCTTGGGGTCTTGTTCATCTCCCTCATTCTTCCACATCTCAGTTTCTTAGTACTGTCATCACTCAGGTCACAATGGCAGCAGTAAGTATTGGGTAGATGAGTGAGTGGGTGGTTGGGTGACGTGTGGGTGGGGGTGGAGTGTGGATTGGAGTGAGTGGTAAATTGATGGCCAAGTGGCTGCATGCACGGGGCTGGATGAGTAAACAACTGACTGATACCTACACTAGAGAGGGGACAGAATGGGCGCTGCATGGCCTGTGTCAGCACAAAACATGGGCTTCTCAAAGATTTCCTACAGAGAGTGCCAAAAGCATTCACTACAAGAGAAAAGATGGGTAATGTAGACTTCATTAGCATTAGTAACTTCTATCCATCAAAAGACATCCTTAAGAAAATGGAATTAAGAAATGGAAACCGGCTCAGCGCCTGTGGCTCAGCGGGCTAAGGCGCCAGCCACGTACACCTGAGCTGGCGGGTTCGAATCCAGCCTGGGCCCGCCAAACAACAATGACGGCTGCAACCAAAAAATGGCCGGGCGTTGTGGCGGGCACCTGTAGTCCCAG
>CAUYRH010050892.1:0-91318 GCA_963574655.1 Perodicticus potto | reverse complement strand
GTAAACATGAAAGAGGTAAAGTCTCCATCTTTCTTTAAGGCTGCATAGTATTCCATGGTATACATGTACCACAATTTATTAATCCATTTGTGGGTCGATGGTCACTTGGGCTTCTTCCACAACTTAGCAATTATGAATTGGGCTGCAACAAACATTCTGGAACGTGTATCTTTATTATGATGTGATTTTTGGTCTTCTGGATTTATACCTAATAAAGGAATTATAGGATTGAATTACCACATTTTGTTTACCCATTCATTTGCCTATGGACACTTGAGTTGCTTCCACATAGGGTTTTGTGATGATTAATGAGCTAAGGCATGTAAAGAGTTTGGCAAATAGTAAGCAGTGGATAAATATTAGCCGCTATTATTATTATTATTTTTATTATCATTTGATTTTTAGAAAGTTTTTAACAATACGCTTAACGTAGTTTTTACTAAATGTATCTAACTGATTAAATCCACTTAAATGATTTGGGGAGTACAAATAATAGATATGTCTTCTCCGCCACCCCCCACTAATTGTCAGAATATCTTCCTGTTCACATAAACAGGAAGTCCAATATATATCTCTTAATGCCACTACCTCCCACCTCTTCTAAACAGCCAAGGTTGCCAAGAACACCCTGATCTTAATTCATTCCAAAAGTCTAGTCCCAGTTCCAAATGTAAGCAGAGAAAAAACTGGTAAGTCTGACTGGTCTGTCAGTATGGCCACCTTCTTGCTATGGGGCAGCACTAAAAACTAAATCTCCGTGCAGACCAGTAGCCACTTTCCCACTGTTGCAGGGGTTCTCTGATTGACCTAAGTCCTCTGCATGGCAACTAGTGCTTGGGCTTCAAGATTATAGCTCTTCAGTTCAAGTGCTCAATTGCTATTCTCAAATCACACCCACATTTAGAAGGGTTTTAGCCCAAGCCAACCCCATCCCCACATCCCTGCCACCCTTCATCCTGCTGGCATCCTTAGATCATCATCGGTCTAAACTGTCTCTTTTCTCATGGTGACTTTCTCCTTTATAGCCTTTATGTCCTTTTCTCCAGATGGCTTCTATGGGATCTAGCCTATCCTATCTGGGAGGTTCTAAGGTCTTCTCCCAGGGTGCTCCTCTCATAAGAGACTAGTTCTGGATAAGAAGGGGTATTGGAGCAGCAGGCTTTGTCAAGCCACACATAGCCCTACCAGCCCTCCCCTCCAGGACATGATGGGTAAGAATCTATGGCAGCGGTTCTCAACCTGTGAGTCGTGACTCACAGGAACTGTATTAAAGGGTTGTAGCATTAGGAGGGTTGAGAACCACTGATCTCTGACGTCCTAGGTGAGAGTAGCCACATAATGACTCTTCTCTGAATGGGAAAAGTCTGTGTCCACTTACGCAGAAAAGCAACTGAGATTACCCAGATAATTAATTTCAGGCTTTATCCTAGCAGACAGCCTGTTACACATCTGTTAGCTGGGTCTGGTTAAACTTCTTTAAGTCACAGGGCCTCTTTCTCCTTCTCTTTACAGACCTACACCAAATAACTACCGAGGGGCCTAGATTCTTATCCATTAGCTAACCTCCAACCAGCCCCCAGTGCTTAGCCCAAGGCCACGTAGCTGCTGGGATTCGAATCCAGGCTCTCAGACTCCATAGCCCACAGTGATGCAATGCTGCTTCTCTGACTCAGTTTTATAGAACAGAGATACTTCTCTCAGAATGTCGAGGTGAAAATTAGATGTTGTTAAATCTGAAAGAATTATTAGTACTGGCTCTGTAAGTGCTTTAAAAATATTCATTTGCCACCTTTTTCCTTCCATTCAATGAACATCTCATATTTTAACTACTATACATTTTAAAGGTGCCTGACAGAGAGTGGGCACTCAGTGGGTGGTAACTACTATTATTACAGGATGTGCTTTTAAGTCCCTGTTCTCTAGCTCAAGTAGATCTTAGATTGTGGTGTCCAGAATCACACACATGCTTGCGTAAAGCACATAGAGGGGATAATCACCTGCCTCCCCAGGGCACTGTGTCCCTATTACTTGCAGTTCTAGAAGACATTACTTTTTTAGCTAGTTATTTATACTGTCAACAGATACCGAAATTGCTGTCAAACCCTTGAAATCTCCTTACTTAGGCTGTTGCTGGTCCACACCTCGCTCAGCCTATCCTTGATGTTTTCTCTCTCTCTTTTGTTTTTGTTTTTTTTGTGTGTGATTACTTAAATACTACTGTATGTTTGTTGTGGAAACTTTGAAAAATAAAGAAAAGCACATAAAAGAAAATCAATGTTACCTTGAATAACATGATCCAGCAATACGCACTATTAATATCTGCATATATATCTTTATAACAAGTAGGTGTATCTTTTTTTATAAAATTAGACTCATACTGTTCAAAATATATTTTGAGTCTGCCACTTTTTACCATTTTCTCGCAGTCTAAGCCACTGCTGTCTTTTGAACTACAGTAGAACTCACCCCTAGGCACTATAACAAACTGGTCTACATATGGAGGTGGTCAACATAAGGAACTAGGCCTGCAGTACATTGAGTACATGTGGGACATGTCTGGGCTGCGAAAAGAGATCAACTTAAGGAGATGACAATGTACAGAGGTGGTCAACTATGGAGGTTCTACTGTATTGCAGAACTACTAAACTACTCTCTCTTAAAATTGATTTCCCTGCTTCCATTCTTAGCCCCCTACGGTCTAGTCTCCAAAAAATAACAAGCATGACCCTTTAAAATCATAACTCTCTCCTTCACAAAGCCCCCCAGTGGCTTCTCATATGATAAAACATAATCTAGTTGGTGCTCACTCTGGCCTGTAGGCTCTGACAGGATGAGGCTCCTCCAGTTTCATGCCCATCTACTCCCCTTTGCTTTCCTGCTCCAGCCTCATGGGCTTCTTTCCAACTCAGGCCCTTTCTATTTTACTCTTCCTAGTACTGCTTGCCCCAGTCTCTCATTTCAGTCCCTGATCCAATACCATCTCCTCAGAGGCCACCTCCCCCAACAGTTCTTCTGCCTCCATCACTCTCCTTTCCCTTGCTCTGATGCATTTTCTTCCTTACAGTAATTAAATATGCTTTTATAACATGATTTTATTTATTTTATTTATTTATTTGTATCCTTTGACCTACGTATTCCCACTGTCTTAATCCTGGACACTGGTGACCACTGTTCTACTCTCTGTTTCTATGTATTCAATTTTTCTTTCTTTTTTTTTTTTTTTTTTTTAAATTCCACATATAAGCAAAATAATGCAGTTTTTTTCTTTCAGTGTCTGGCTTATTTCACTTAACATAATGTCCTCATCCACATTGTCACAAATGGTAGGACCTCCTTTTAAAGGCTATTATCCCATTGTGTGCATGTATATGTATGTGAGTGTGTATATCTCCATATTACAATTTCTTTTTCTGTTCCTCCATTGATGGACATTTCAGTTTCCATATCTTGGCTATTGTGAATGGAAGTGCAGATATCTTTATGTGATGGTAATTTCATTTGGAGGGACATATACCCAGAAAAGGATTGCTGGGAACTACCATTCTTTATGTGATGGTAATTTCATTTGGAGGGACATATACCCAGAAAAGGATTCCTAGGAACCACCATACTTGACTACCTCCATGAGTTGACCTAATTTTCATAGGCTGGACATGCCCCACATGTACTCAAAGTACAGAAGCCTCCTTCCTTATGTAGATCAGTTTGCTACAGTCCACTGGGTGGTCAACTTACAGAGATTCTACTGTAATTCTTTTTTAATTTCTTTAGAAACCTCCACACTGTTTTCCACAATGGCTGCACCAATTTACATTTCCATTAACAGTGTGCAAATATTCCTTTATCCCCCCCCTCACCAACACTCATTATCTCTTATCTTTTTGATAATAGCCATCCTAACAAGTGTGAGATGTTATCTCTTTGTGAATTTGGTTACATTTCTCTGATGATTAGTGGTGTTGAGTACTTTTTCATATACTTCTTGGCCATTTATATTTTTTCTTTTGAGAAATGTCTATTTAGGTCCTTTGCCCATTTCTTAATCAGGTTATTCATTTGTTTGCTATGGAGTTGTGTGAGTTCCTTAGGTATTTTAGATAATTACTCCCTTAGCAGATATATGGTCTATAAGTATTTTCTCCCAATCCGAAGGCTGCCTTTTCATTTTATTGATTATTTCCTTTGCTATACAGATTTTTAGTTTAATATAGTTTCACTTGTTTAGTTTTGCCTTTGCTGCCTATAACATGATTTTAATAGCTATAATATTATGTAAAATGTATGTACTGTGGATTCCCTATTGTTAGACTTTTAGGTTGTTTTCCTTTTGGGGCAATATATAGTATATAGTAATAACTTACCCTGGGTAAGTTATAGTCAATATTTTATCTCAATAGCTTTCATTTTGTGAGATTCCATAATTTCAGCCTGACAGAGGTGGTGGGAATCCTATGTATAATTATAACTTTTGTAATCAGATACTGTTCTAAATGGTTTATATGGAATAATTTAATCTATTTCATGTAGTGAGGTAGATGCAATTATTATCCCCATTTCCCAAATGGGGAAATGGAGTCAGAGAGTGTAAGTAACTTCCTTAACATCACAAAACTAGTAAGTGGTGGAGCTGAAATTGAAACAGGTCTCTGCCTCCATGGCCTGAGTACTCAACCCTTCCTCCACTTTGCCAGCTGTCTCCTGGTCTTTCTCCCAGCAGATGTCAGCAAAATTCCTTTATCCTGCATCATTACTGCTCTCTTTATAGAAGGCAATGAAGACCAAGTCACATGCCATTCAAATCCCAGTACAGACTGATATTAATCTGCTCTGCAGTCCTCTCTGGGGATTATAGTCAAGCCACTCTGAGTGCTCCTAATTGTATATCATGGAGGCTGTATTTTTCTACATTGTCAACAAAGAGATTATATAGCCTTTTCCTAATTGTTTCCTAACTAGTTGGTGTCTATAGAACAAAGTTACTCTCTAAGGAGCCCTGTCAGAAAGGAGATGAGGTTAGTCTGACTAGCACTCATCTTACTGGGTCAATACAAGATATCTAATCTGTTCTAAAATTTTACTAAAAGTCTCTGTTATTAAAATTGATTTGCCCTTCTTCAGGTTTCTGTAAGTTCTACCGTGCTTTATAAACTCAAATTTTATCATATTGCCATTTTTTTCAGATAATGTCAGATATGGTGCTCATGGATGCTTTTTCTTTAGGGCTGTTTACTTCACTGTGCCTGTTGCCATATTCAGGTGCATATATAGACGCCACTGAGATGTAATTCATCTGAGCCTGGAGACTTAAATGCAGCAGCCAGGTGCATCCTATCTCCTTGCTATCTCAGACTTTAATTTACTCTTGGCCATATTTTTGCTCCCCTTTCTGGCTCAGAGGTCGTTCTTGAGAGAGAAGATGGAAACAAACTAGGAGTTGAGTAATTCTGTTTTCACTATATCATCTCTAAGTTAATTGTGTCATCTGCCACAAGCAGTAAGCCAAGGCTTCTCTTGTTCTCTTCCTTGTTGTGAACATACCCGGTGGCACTTCTTGTTGTTTTATGTATGCATTCTCCCAAGCCCCAGCCTTCCAGTTCCCTGCCTTAACACTTCGTTTTTATGCCACTCCATTGTATCTGCTCTTGGCTGGATTCCTTCTTCCTGCCTTTGTAAGCATCTTTGTAAAATATAGGCTCATTGGAGACACAGTGATTTCTTTGGATAGTTTCCTCTTTCTTCCTCTGCAGAATTATGTATGAATGTACAGTCAGAATTAAATTATGTGGAGCCTCCAGTCTTTCTAGAATCAGATTCTACATGGTTAGAATCTCTGCCCATGGAATTAAAGAGCAGTTAGCCTTGTGCCTTACACACAGGGAGCCTGTAACAACAACAATCATCACTAACCTGAACTGTGTGTGTATTATGATTATAAACTGTGCTAGGACCTTTATGTACACTGTCTCATTTATTTCTCACAACCAATATATAAGGTAGGTATTATTATTTTTGGTTACAGGTCAGGAAAGTAAGGGCGGTGATATTTGCACAGTAAGGATAGGGCCAAGAGCTGACTCAGGTGTGTCTAGATTTTTAAGTGTGTGCTTTAACCTCCACATTATGCTGTCCCCTGAGATTTGGTCCACTGAATCACCTTCTTTTCTCTGGACTTTGGAGTTCTGCTTTCCTCCAGTCTCAGGAACACAAACTGCTCATCTTTCCTTCCTTGGTCCTTACAAATCATGTGATAACAGGGTCCCCTTTCTCTCTAAGTGCCAGTCACTTCCACTCTGTCATCCATCTAGTTCTCCCTCATTAGCCAAAAATAGGTGAAAGCAACAACTCTCTTCCTTTCATCTTTGTCCTTCTATGACATGAAGTTGTCAGTAGAGCGAGGTCTGAATGAGTTGGATGCTCTACTTCCGGCAGAGCTGGGCTCCTAACAGCCCACTGGATTGTTCCTCCATAGTCTTTCAGCCTGCAGAGAATACAGCCTAATGGTGGGAGTGACAGGTACACCCAGTGGGTAGGCCTGAGGGGACCTGGCCTCTGCCTCACCTCCTCCTCACTGAGCTTTTCATGCTCTGGGAATGTTATGATGTTTTGAAAGTTTTTCTTCAACTATGATTTACATGCCACCTACTCTCAAAAAGAATGTGAAGTAGTTTACAATAAAACATGTCTAAAACAGGACAGTTAAAACTCATTTTTTAAAATAAAGGCAGACAGGTCAGAAATCACTTACTTCAATCCCTGACAAGAAGTTATGGCACATGAATATATTTGATCAATTCCCAACGCAAATGTCTAGGTGCACAGGCATGGAGACAGAACCCTGCAGATAGAAAGAACCTAGAATCCCTGGAGCCCATTCCACATATGGAGTCAAAATAAATGACATCATGCCTCACAATATCCATGGATATACTTGTTCATACTATCTCATCTCAGGAGGCAACAGAGGGAAAATCACACGGGTTAATTCTAAGTATAGGGAACCAGTCTGCCTAAGAGAATCAGAACCAAGATGATTCATCATTATCATCAACAAAATACCTCAATAAATTTGTCTTTAAATATTAATACTTAATTCACTTATTGTACAGATAGAACTCTTACACTCAATTTATCTCTCTTATTATTTTTAAGTACAAAAACACTACAAATCATAATGGAACTTTTAAAAATTACCACAATTACTTCAAGTGATGCTTACACTAGGGCTTATCTGTTAGACAAGATTTCCAGCAGGGAATGAATGAGTGTAGAATGAATGAATGAATGTGTACACATATGGTCTATGACACCAGTGAATCAGTCTCACATTAGCTATGCCACAAATAGTTCATTCATTAGGGCTGGGCTGACCTCTAGTAGCACTTCCTGTTATGACGTAGGCTGACACTAGGTAGTACTGAGTCAGCGTCCCGGTCAGCAACATGACTCAGGGCATCCTGGGGCAGGGCAAAGGAGCAGAGGCACTTCTCTGACCCTTGTCCAGATATGCACCCACCACCACCTTGATAGTTTTACATGCGATCAAGTTCATTCTACAGACAAATGGGAAAATGGAGAAGGAACTTTGGTGGTAGAGGGTTGGCCTGTGAATTCGTTATTACTAGAGATGTAATAAATACTCTGAGGGACAAGATGAATCAGAAGAGAGAGTCACTGAGGTCTCTTCTCTAGTGGCATTTTTGCTCCTTCCTACTTTTCTGTAGGGGCGTTTCTGTAGTTTGTTGAATGAAATCAAAGAGACAGAAACTCACTACTGGCCAGGTTCAATTAAAAGCAAACAAATAAGGAAATATCAGGTAAAAGATCTAACTAAAACTATTCTCTTAATTGTTTCTGTTTTCTTAATGGGAAGGTTCTAAGTATGCAAGTATTTATTGGCGATGTTGTAGTTATTTGTTTTAGGCAAGGACTGATACTCTCTGGCTGCCGGAAGTCATTAAAGATGGGAATGATTAGTACAGGGGAAATGGCATTGATAAGCATGGATGTGGTTGGCTTTTATTTTTTAGCTTGATAGAATTTGGTGAGTAATAATTTTTACTCTTGTCTTGTAAGGCTAGATTAAAATACATAGTTAAAAACCTTTGGGATGATATTATAGTAAAACCCAGTCTCCACGAGGATTGTATAAATCATTAAGTATTTATTACCTGGTTATCCATTAACCATCAATCTATCCATCTGTTCATCCACCCATCCTTTCATCATTTACTCATACACTTATTTTTTTTTTTCTTGAGACAGAGACTCAGTGTGTTACCCTGGGGTTGAATGCCATTGTGTCATAGTTTGCAGCAACCTCCAGTTCTTGGGTTTGAGTGATCCTCTTGCCTCAGCCTCCCCAGTAGCTGGGACTACAGGTGCCCAACACAATGCCTGGCTAGTTTTTCTATTTTTAGTGGAAACTGGGTTTTGCTATTGTTCAGGCTGGTCTCATACTCCTGAACTCAAGTGATCCACCTACCTCCATCTCCCAGAGTGCTAGGATTATAGGCATGAACCATTGCACCTGGCCCAAAACAGCACTTATGATTAATATTATAGGCTGAATTACACCTCCTGCCCCTCAGTACCTCAGAATGTTACTGTATTTGGAGATAAGATCTTTGAAGAGAATTTAGTTAAGAAGAATTCACTGGGGAAGGTCCTAATCCAGTTTGACTGGTGTCCTTATATAAGAAGGGGAAATTTGGAAAACACACACAGAGGGGAGACCATGTGAAGACTGAGAAAACGTGGCTATCTGTAAGCCAAGAAGAGAGGCTTCAGAAGAAACTGACCCTGCTGACTTCTTGATCTAACCTCCAGACTTGTGAGAAAATAAATTTCTGTTGTTTAAACCTCCAAACTTGTGAGAAAATAAATTTGTGTTGCGGGGCGGTGTCTGTGGCTCAACGGAGTAGTGCGTCAGCTCCATATGCCGGAGGTGGTGGGTTCAAACCCAGCCCCGGCCAAAAACTGCAAATAAATAAATAAATAAATAAAAATAAATTTGTGTTGCTTAAACCACTCAGTATGTGGTATTTGGTTATAGTAGGGCTAAGTAACTAATACAAGCACCTACAGTATATCAGTACACTATGCTAGATATGAATGAAGTATATTTCTCTGGCTTCAAAGAGTTCCTAGCCTGCTAGGTGCAAAATACTGGTAAATGTGGGGGAAATGATTATATAAAGCTACAACGATGAATCAAATGTTTAGTTTTGTGGGATCTTAGCATTCTATAAAACCAAGCCCTCCCTCTTGTGGGTTGGAGGATAGGGGCTATGATTGACATGTGCTCCTATTTTATTTTTAATTTTAAAAAAAATGTTTTGGGGAGGGTCTGTTGAATGTTAAGTGAAATTGATATCAGCCACAAGAAACTAAAAGGTGTTGGAGGTGTGGGAGGTTGTATTTTATTTTTAAATTCATGTTGCATCGTTTGGGTATAAAACAGTCTTTAGAGCATTTTTGTTTCTTTAAACTCATCAGCAAACTCATTTTCCGTGTAAAATCCTGTCTTGGTGGCAGATCCATTTATTCCCAGCTCACACAGCTTTAGCTGATCTCCAGAGTCAGCAGAAGGTACAGCAGTGACAGCTGGCAGCCTGGCTCGCTGAGATGCTGTCTGTGCAATTGCTGTTCATATGGGGCCACTGACTAAGGACACAAATCATGGCTTGAACGGAGATGGAGGACGTGGAGCAGGACCCTGTGGTTCTGGAGTAGAATGTAGTTGCACATGCTAACAAACAGCATGAACTAAATGGGGTAAACGTGCGATTTTGAGAGCTACATGGGACTTTGGATATTGTCCAAAGCCTTCATTTTGTATATTTGGAACCAAAGTCACAAGTTCAATGTTAAATGACTTGCCTCAAGTCAAAAAGAAGTAGCAGAAATGGGAGGAAGGCCTTGGTCTCTTGCTCTAAGTGCAGCTGTCTTTTCTGCCACTATAGGCTCAGGTTTGGGGAAGTTATGGTCCACAGCTAACACCCTCACAAACACCGTGTCTGTAACAATTCAGGTATGTTGTGCTGAGGAGACAGTGCTGTCTGCTCCTTGGTGTTGGTCTAAGCAGTGCGACTTACTATCACTCAGGGATACTGAGTCAAGCAAGTATAGCCTATTTTCCACTCAAAAACAGCTGTTTAATATATAAAAAGCAGAAGAAATTGGAGAAAGAAATGAGTGCTTATTAGTTGCCAGACGCGTGGCAGGCAATATGCTGGCCCTTCAGAGCAACTTACACGTAAGAACATAGGATGGATGAGACTATATCTCTTGTTTCAGATCTGGAAGTACCAGCTGACAGTTCCAGGGTTTGTTCTATTCCAGAGCCTGCAGTTCTTCTGCCAATCTACACTTCCTCTCTCAGCATAATTAAATAAATGATACATTATGAAGCTAACTAAGTTTAAAGCAAGATATGAAGACATACAAACATAGAGTTATATCTTATTTATTAACCTTTAACTTTTCCCAGTCAGTCTTAGTGTAGCGCTGGTTCCATCTCCCAGGCTAAAATAGGACACCAGTGGTACCCACTTTTAATATTCTTTGTCCAAGAATTTTTCCAGGGTTCTAAACTTTGGACTGCTTTATGTAAAAACCTGTTGGAGGGAGTTTTCATTTACTCATGTAGAGAGAGATGCACCATCTCCATAGGTCTCTTGTCAGGTCTGTATTTATAGCTGAAGTGTTGTTCCCTTTTACGAAGATCAGATTATTATTCCAGAAACAACCTTGGATACCAGGATACCACGTCCTCTTCTCATAGAACTGAGAGTGCTTCAGTGTGCTGCAGTTTGTTTTTATTTCATCCCACATAAAAGAAGAGAATGACCACAGGTGATGTGCAGTGTGTCAGTCTGGCCTACTTAGATTCTATTTGTGGAGTTCCCTTTTCTATGGAGCTAATATTTACCGAGCACTGATGTCCTAGGCACCCTGTGGTGTCCCAGGCCCCATACTATGGATGGTCTCCTTTAAGACTCAGAGTAACCTTTTGTTGCACCTACCTGCTTTACAGAGATGTAAACTGTTGCTCAGGAGGATCAGACAACTCAGCCTGTTGGTTCATACAGCCAACAAGAAGCAGAGCTGAGCTTTCAAACCATCATGCGTGCTACCTCTTGAATCTTTATTTCTTTCTGCATTTCTCTAGTCAGGAGGTTTTCCTCTACCTGCCCATTTATTTTCCATAATTCTTGCTCTTGGAACAGATGACTTCCAAGGTTTGAGTATTGAAACTCCATAGCAGATTAACGTTGTATTTTATGCAGTTTGATTAATTTGCATTAATGCCTTTGTTCATTCACAATGTTAATTTCTTTACTGAAGGTTCCAGCAGCCTCTTAGTTTACTTATATATTCTCCTTCTTATGTTAAAGGAGTCATGCTGCCTTTCCTAGAATAACACTTAAAACCCTGATTTTAAAAATGTAATTTAAAAACATATCTGAAAGAATTTTACCATGGCATGCAACATAACAATTTCCCATATGGACCAAAATAGTCATTTGAAGGCCCTGTTCTCTTGGTTGTCTTTCCCTAGTCTCACAGATGCAGTGCTAATTGCATGCAGATTTAGATCCTTTATAACATGAGCTAACAATTTGAGCGTCTTAGGCTTGAGTGCTACATTTGTTAGATGTGCCAGGCCTGGAATTGGTGTCAGTTTGTCAGGATGCTGAATCCACATGGAGACCAACTCAGGAAGCTTCAGGAAGCTTCCTGGAGAACCTTCTATTGTGCTCCTCTGAGATTCGGTATGAGAGTCAATGGTGTGGCTGGTTCCTTTGCCAGGATGCCTCTTGGTCAGGCTCTGCAGTTTGGGGTGATGGCCTTTTTGGACAAGTGCAGGTGTTTGAATCTTTCTAGTCAAGCTCTGCTTTTTGAAAAATGATTCCAGAAGTGATGTCTACTCAGAACTACAGTTGGGCTAGCTCCAGATGTCTGAGTGCCACATTGCAGCTCAAGGCAGACTCTACTTGGGACACATCTAAAATCTATTCTGACTAGATTGAGAAAACAAGGAGAGCAAAAAGAAAGGGGATGGCAGGATTCTGCAGTCATACCTGTAATTAGGGAGGCATGGGTATAAGTTTGGAGAATATCTTGCTTGATCTGACCTTGCTTTAGCACCTGGCCTGTAGTTCTAGTCTTTGGAGTCAGGCAATCCTGAGCTCCAGCCAAGCTGTGCTTTTAATGCTGTGTGATAATGAGGATGTCCCTCCACTTCTTGATTGTCAGTTTCCTCATCTGTAAATTGGGACCACATACCTCCCCCATGGGTCTGTTGTGAGGGTAACATGTGTTGGGGGGAGGGTTTATTTGTTTGCTTGTTTGGAGACAGAGTCTCACTCTGTTGCCCTGGGTAGAGTGCCAAGGTGTCATCATAGCTCATGGAAATCTCAAACTCCTGAGCTCTAGCAATCCTTCTGTCTCAGCCTCCTAAGTAGCTGGGACTATAGGCACCCGCCACAACATCCAGCCAGTTTTTCTATTTTTAGTAGAGATGGGTCTTGTTCTTGCTGAGGCTGGTCTCAAACTCCTGAGCTCAGGCAATCCACCCTCCTCGGTCTCCCAAAGTGCTAAGATTACCGGTATGAGCCACCTCTCCCAGCCTGTTAAATCTGATATTAAACTCATATTTTAAATATACTTAGGGAAACACAGAAAGATACCTCATAGCAGGTTGTTTTATAAAGATTATGATAATTTCTGAATTTCTGTGTCAGAGGATAGCAAAGGGGAAGGGACCCCCAGGAGCTGCCTGAGAGCCACCTGGGGGTGAGGGTGGTCCTCACCTTGATCCAGTGATCAGATCCCCCAAGCAAATCCATATAAGGCATTAGCTCTGTGCCCAGCACACAGTGATAAGTGAGAAATGTGATGTAATTATTATTACTGCTACTGTTGTTATTACAGGCTTGTTCCAGAACTCTAGGGTTGGGCTCAGGTTGTCTTTCCTAAACCATCTTCCATCTTACAGAATCAAGGGGTAGATTTTGGAGCCAGTAGTTGCACAGCCAATGAAGGAGCAATTCGACAACCGAAGGATTGATTACACATGCCGTCTCAGACCCGCCACCTACTCCTTATTTTCCCTAAATTGCCGTGACCAGCTGGCTCTGACTAGGCTTTGTAGTTGCTGTCTCCTGTGCTCTGCTGAAGGGCTGAGCACCAACTGTGTTGCGTATTCATAGGATGGGCTGACTGAAATGGTAAGCAGCCAGACTGCTAAGTCCCCACCAGCCAGCAGTTAGTCCTCAGAAATCAGATTCCAAGAATGTATACCTTGCGCTGCAATCTAGATTTTAGAGAAAAGTTTTGGACAGAATCACCCGGACCCAAGTCTGAGTAATTTAAAGCCTGGGTGAAATGGGGCAGAAAGAGCTCAGAATATACAGGTCTGAATCTTGGCCGGGGAGATGTGGAAGACTCAAGGCGCCAGACGGCTGGCCTCCCTCCAAGTGTTTACCACCCTGGTGCCATGGGGCTGTGGGCTAGGCCACCCATGTGGTCGTTCTCTCCCACCTCCCCTTTGCCCGCTCCATGGCTCCCCCCTCCTCTTCATATTTTCTATAGATTGGAGAAACTCAGGTACCAGCTGACCCAGAGGGAGAGCCTGCCTGGCCAAGGGCATCGCGGTTTACAGTGGATGATCCCTCTGCCTATGAGATGTAAGGGTTGGCCTTGGACTTTGAACCCAAACATCACCCACTTCTCCTGAGTGCAGCCATTATCTCTCTTGCTTTACTCAGGGGAGAGGGTGGTATGAGGCTTGAGGCTGAATCTGCAGAAAATAGAAAGTCTGTGGGTAGCCATTGACTCATGAGAATAAGCCTGCTGTTTCCTCCCTGCCCCACTCCCCACCTCATTCCTTTGAACTACAGTGCCTTGGCTTCCTGCAAAGCTCAGGTGTCACTGGCCTTTGCCATGGCCTCTTGAGAGGCTTTTGAGTCATCACTTCCACCCCAGGGATTCAGAAACTATGTCTTTGAAGAATGCGTGAGGATATCTACAGGGATACACTGGAGAGAAGATGATTTATAGAGGGAATGGCTTGATCAAAGCCACAGAGGTGAACCACTGTGTTCTGGGAATATTGAATGGTTGTTTTACTGGCACATAGACACAGCTAAAAGGGAATGATAACAGTCTGGTTGCAGCCCAGTTGTACAGTTTAAATCCCCGGCAGAGGAGTTTGGCCTATATTTGGTAAAAAATGGAAAGTCATAGACAACATCCCAGGAAGGAGGAATAATAAATGAGAAATATCTTTTCCTTTAGAGATGGAGAGGTTTTTGAAAGTCAGAATTTATTGCCATTCTCCTTTCAAAATTTAACACAAGTCTGGCTTGGCACCCATCGCAGTGGTTACCGTGCCAGCCACATGCACCGAGGCTGGCAGGTTCGAACCCAGTCTGGGCCAGCTAACCAAAAATGACAACTTCCACAAAAAAATAGCTGGGCGTTGCGACGGGCACCTGTAGTCCCAGCTACTTGGGAGGCTGAGGCAAGAGAATCGCCTAAGCCCAAGAGTTTGAGGTTGCTATGAGCTGTGATGCCACAGCACCCTACCGAGGGTGACAAAGTAAGACTCTGTCTCAAAAAAAAAAAAAAAAAAATTAACACAAGTCTTCATGCCTTGAGATACACGAAACTTGTAAATCGCGTCATCCATTACCACCCCTTCTCCATTCCACTCCCCTAGAGTTACTCCAGTACAGTGTGGTGCATGTTCTTCCAGACTTTCTTCCATCTATAGAGATATGTAGAGATTTTAAAACTTTTAAACACAATTGGCTCATGCTGTACTTACTGGTCTGCCATTACCCTTTTAAGTGCGGTGTGGTAAAATATATATAACGAAAAATTAACCATTTTTAAATCAATAGTTCAGTGGCATTAAGTACATTTATATTATTGTACAACCATCACCACCATCTATCTCTACAACTTTTTTTATCTTCCCAAACTGAAACCTTATGCCCATTAAAACATTAACTCTACCTTCCTCCCTCCATCTTTCCCCTGACAACCACCATTCTGCTTTTCCTCCATGACTTCTACTCCTCTAGTACTTCTTATAAGGAATCGCTTCTTTCACTTAGCATAATGTCTTCAAGGTTCATCCATACTGTGGGATGTGGCAGATTTTCCCTCCTTTTTAAGGTTGAATGACATTCCATTATAGGTGTATACCCCATTTTGTTTATTGATCCATCAAAAATGGGTGGGTTCCTTCTACCTTTTGGCTGCTATGTTAAATAATATACTGTGAACATCTTTCCACGTGAGTTTCTATAGAGCTACCTCATCCTCCTTCATGGCTGCCTAATATTTTCTTGGATGAAAGAGTCTTGTGTGAAATCATAACCATCTAGTGGGACAGCATGGATTCGAACCCAGTTTTTTCTAGCTACAAAGACTGAGTGCTTTTTGCCACTCCAGGAAACATGAGGGATGTGATATGGCTGGCATGGTGTTATACACAGACAAACACAAAATAATGTGGTCTGATTTGATGAGGTTCTGAGAGGATTCTGATAAATGAAGTGAAGAGAATGTGTGAGGCCACGTCTAGCCCTGAGTTAGGCATCCCTACCCCGTGTCCTCCCACAAAAAGTTATCACCAGCTCTTGGCTCATGACCTGGCCACCTCTCAGGTAGCTCCGAATAATAATAATAACAGCATCTTTAGGCCAAAAGGGACCTTAGAGTTCATCAGGGCCAACACTTTGTCTTAGGAGAGGAGAAATCCAGATCCCGAGAGATGAAGTCCCCAGGCTATGTGTGAGTTCCCTTCGGCCTCCACTGAAAGGGTGTGGCTGCTGGCTGAGTAGCATGAGGGGTGCTCCATGATGTTTTCATCCCAATTTTATTGACTTATATAGTTACTATATTGATGCTGGAAACTCATTTCCCCAAACGTGTTATTTTTATTGTTTATTTCTACTGTATACATGTATTCTTCCAGCCCTGGCTTTATTAAAAGATATTTATGTTTTCTGATCACTTCCAGTTCCTTCTCTTCCTTCCAGGAATGGAAAATCAATCTGAGTGTCATTAAGAGAATATTCCCTGAAGAAGGCTGCTGGCGACAGTGGATTTGTCATCTGACTTAGTTTCTTTCACTGAGCAATTGGAATTTCTTCCACAGGGAATGCGCCCTCGTGTTATTTCGCCGTCTGAAGCCAGTGCTTTCACTGACGCACTAAGTTTTCATTCCCTTGTCTCTCTGTCATTGGCTTATCTGATCTCTTCGCTGATTAATTCCTTTCAAGGCCCTTCATATTGACCTTGTTTAATTTGTGTCAGAAAATTTCTGAGAACGTTTCCTTTAGACTCTGATAAGGGGCATTTTTTTAAAAAAAGTCCTGTTGGAGATCCCCTAGGGGAGAGAGATTGTCTCTTGAATTACACAGAGCAAATGCCAAAAAGATAGCAGGATTCTTCCTGCTGCCAAGTCTGGATGCTTTGACAACAGGCAAATCTGGCTGCTAATGGGACAGAAGCACCTGAGAGTGTGTCTTCCCAGCTCTAAAGCTTGTCTGAGCCAGCTCTAAGCTTCCAACCTTGGCCTGCTGGCCATCCATCCTGCCATCCAGTGCCTAGACAAGGGGCAGGGAACCTGTGGCCTTGGGGCCATGTGTGGCCTTTTGGGTCCTTGAGTGCGACCTTTTGACTGAATCCAAATTTTACAGTAACAAATCATTTCACTTAAGGATTTGAGCCAGGCCACTTCATTAGCTCCTGTCTCATGCATCTTGATCCATAAATACCTTCCTTTTTTTTTTTTTTGTCTGTGATTTCCTCAGGGGCGGTTGGAGTAAAAAATCTCAAATTTGAATGTTTTCTCTTCTGTCACAAAGAGAAGTGGATGGGGAGAAAAATATATATAGCTTCAAAGGGGGAAAGGAGATTCAGCTAAGAGCAAAACCCATCCTGGACTCCGGACTGATTCACAGCACTGAATATGCCTTTTGAGGCGTGGTTACTCACTGGCTGGAACTAATTCTAATAGCTACTTTCCCAATCGGCAACTACCAGGACGCAGGGAGCTTGTTTATTTAACAAGATCAGACCACTGTATCCAACTAATCTCTACTTGCAGATTTCCCTAAGATAAGCTTCATAACAATGTGTAAATAAGCTCTTAGAATCTTCTTAAAATTCCCTGAAAGCCGTCTTCAACTGTCCGCCCCCTGGCTGAAGCTGTCCAAGCGGTGGGTCTGGTGTCCCCAGTCTATGGGAGGCTTCTCATGCATCTTGCGATAGGAAGACAGGGGCTGTAGCCAGAGACAAGCTCCCTACACGCAGCCTCCTGCATGCAAGGCAGGGCCCTGGGAGCTGCTGCGCAGGCTGCAGCGTTCAGCTGATTCATTTGTCTTCATTAATGTTGCTTATATCTGAGGCCTTTTGTCACATATATGATTATGTGAGATTCGATTCTCATAAATGTGCAAACACAGAACTCTGGCGTGAGACTCCAAGCAGGCCGCAGTCTGCAGAGAAGCTTTTCTGCTTATGCTCTCAGCCCCTAGGGATGGGGCCACACTGGGGGACCCAGATCTTAAATGTCAGGAACTGGTTCTTGTTGATAAAGGTTAGAAATGCTGCTGCCTTGGTCCTCGGCCCCAGGCCCCAGGGCTTGCCTCTGTGCGCCAGTCCCTTCATAGAGTATGTCTCGCCCCACACCTCCCTCCTCTCGCCTCCACATTCACCAAGCTGGCTCAGTGCTGCCCCGTGAACAGCTCTCCACTGGATCTCTTCCTATGCCCTCCTCCAGGGTACTGTTTTCACCTAAGGCCACCATCATCTTGTTGCGGGATTCCTGCAACAACCTCTTAATCATCCTCCCTACCTCCAGTCTTGGCCCTCTAACCCAGTTCTGTACCTGCTGACATCTCATTCTTTCTAAAATGCACACCAGTGGGGTCATTCCCCTTCTCTAGGAGGTCAGACTGTTTAGGAAGCTTATTCTCTTACCTCCCCACCCCATTCTCCCTCTTTGGGGGCTATACTTTGTCACAGGATTCTAAAACCATTTTACCTTATGCCTAATATCTTAGAGTTTTCAGATAAACTAATTTTTATGATTTTTTTACTTATCCACTGCACTGTTTCTCAGATTAGAATGAGAGAACTTGGGATGCTGGACCACGGGAAAAGTCCAAGTCACTGCTTTTCTAGGCCTCACTTTTTAGTTTCCTTTTAGAAATGTTGTTCTTAAGCCACTTTAGGTACAAGAAAAAGAACAAACAAGTGCCCAAGGAAAGAGAGAAAGGGGGCTTTATTAAAGGATATGCAAGTGTAGGAACCCAGAGAAATCTGACTAACAAGGGCAGAAACAACTCTAGGGCTCAGCTAGTCTCTCTCTCTCTCTGTCTCTCTCTCTCCAGCTTTGCTTCTCTTCATTCTTCCTGTTTTGTCTCGCTTCTATTTACTCATCTCATACATAGCCCAAAATGGCAGCCACATGCCAAGGTCCACATGAATGTCCAAATTAGCACCTACTACCCACTACAATGTCCTCTTGTTCAAGAGAGCATGAGATGTTGCTGAGTCATCTCTTTGAGCCTGGCTGTACATGCCCTGGGTCCTGGCAAGGGTGTGAATTTGTTGCCTTTCACTTAGACCTTTCCCCCCACCCTCTTCTCCCATAGCTTGGACTCAAGGAGGGAAGATTCCAAGGGTAGCCTGCCTTTTTATCATGCTGGGAGTGGGGGCAGCTTATTTGTACACTGTGTGGCTTGAACAACAGAAATGTGTCAGTGCTTGAGGCTCAAAGTCTGAAACCAGGGTGTCAGCAGGACTTCCTGTTCCTTCTGAGGACTGTGAGAGAGACTTTGTTCCACACCGTACTCTTAGCTTCTGGTAGCTTCAGTTATTCTTTGCTTATAGATGGCATTCTCTCTCTGTCTCTGGGTCTAAATTTTCCCTTTTTATAAGGACACCAGTCATGTTGGATTAAGGCTCACACTTATAACCTCATCTTAACTTGATCATCTGCAAAGACTCTGTTTCCAAATAAGGTAACATTTGCTGTACTGAAGATTAAGAAGTCACAATTCAACACATGACAGGCTAAGGGCAGGGCCAGCAGACATATCTGTAGTTCCTCTCCTGGGCCTGCTCAGGAGCTGGCTGGTGAGCCCACTTTGCGTGTCCTTCTGGCATGACCAGACGCTAGAGCAGACAGAAATGTTAGGTTGAAACTAAGGCTCCCACTACAGATAGAAACAAACCCGAAAACTCCAGGTAAACGCATGTTCCATCCTTGGGAAGGAATACAGCTTTTCTATTTTGTAAGACCTCCATGGAAAGATCATTCATACCAAAGGTAGCCCTATAGCCCTGACAGCAGCTGTTAACATGGTCACTGATAATTACAATAGTGATGGTGACACTGTGTACCACGTGTGGTACATTGGAGTCATCAAATGTTTTCACATACATTATTTTATTCAACCCTAACAATGACTCTGTGAAGTAGGAGAAGTGGATTTTTGTCATATTCTCTATCTGTGCCTCAATTTCCTCATTCGTGAAATGAAGATGGAAATAATATCCATGCAAAAGGGTTGTTGTGTAGGCTAACTGCATAAAGCACTGGCAAGCCCCCTAACGTCCCCACAAAGCTGGAGCTGGCCCTTACATTTCAGGGGTGGGAGGACCAATGTGGAGCCAGAAAGGAGGTGCCTCTTGGCCCCATCCGTCATTCCTGTCTTATATCCTACAGTTACTTCGCTAGAGGCTCCTAGAATTCCATTTCTTTAAACTATGTTTTCTTTTATTTTATTTCCTGTCAAAGCTACAGGTGTACCTCTTTTTATTGCACTTCACAGATATTACTTTTTTTTTTTTTTTTTTACAAGTGGAAGTTTTGTAGCAACCCTGCACGGAGCAAGTCTGTCAGTGCCATTGTTCCAACAGCATGTCCCCATACGTGTCTCTGTGTCACATTTTGGCAATTCTTGCAGTATTTCAAACTTTATCATTATTATCATGTCTATTAGGATGGTTTGAAATAAGCGATCCTTGATGTTACTATTGTAATTGTTGTGGGATACTGCAAATCACACGCGTAGAAGACGGTGAACTTAATTGATAAATGTGTATGTTCTGAGCGTACCACCAACCAGCCATCCCCCTCATCTCTGTCTTCTCAGGTCTCCCTATGCCCTGAGACATAACAATATTGAAATTAGGCTAATTAATAACCCTGTAGGGGCCTCTAAGAGTCCCAATGTCTCCCACTTTAAATCAAAAGCTAGAAATGGTTAAGCTCTGTGAGGAAGGATGTCAAAGCCTCACTGACAGAAAGGTGTGCACTAACCAGTTAGCCAAGTTGTAAAGGCAAAGGAAAAGATTTTGAAGGAAATTAAAAGTGAACACATGAGTGATAAGAAAATGAAACAGGTTTATTGCTGATATGGAGAAATTGTAGTGGTCTAGATAGAAAATCAAACCAGCCTGACAACATTCTTTTAACCTAAAGCCTAATCCAGCAAAACGTCCTAACTTCTTTCAATTTTATGAAGGCTGAGAGAGGTTAGGTAGCTGCAGAAGGAAAGTTGGAAGCTGGCAGAGGTTGGTTCGTGATGTTTAAGAAATTGTTTCCATACTATAAACAGCAAGGTGAAGCAGCAGATGCTGATGTAGAAGCTGTAGCAAATTATCCAAAAGATCTAGCTAAGACCACTGATGAAGGTGGCTGCAGTACACAGATTTTCAAGGTAGATGAAACAGCCTTCTATTGGAGGATATCACCTAGGACTTTCATAGCTAAAGAGGATAGGTCAGTGCCTAGTTTCAAAGGACAGGCTGACTGTCTTGTTAGAGGCTAATGGAGCTGGGAACTTTACGTGAAAGCCAATGCTAATATACTATTTTTAAAATTCTAGAACCCTTAAGAATTATGTTAAATCTACTCTGCCTGTGCTCTATAAATGGAACAACAAAGTTTGAATGACAGTACATCTGTTTACAGCATGGTTTACTAAATATTTTAAGCCCACTGTTGAGATCTCAGTAGCACCTAGTCACCCAAGAACTCTAAAGGAGATAGATATTTAAGAAATGAATGTTGTTTTCATGCCTGCCAACACAACATCCATTCTGCAGCCCAGGGATCAAGAAGTGATTTTGACTTTCTGACTTTCAAGTCTTATTATTTAAGAAATACATTTTAAGGATGCTGGCCCCATATACTGGAGGCGGCGGGTTCAAACCCAGCCCCAGCCAAAAACTGCAAAAAGAAATACATTTCATAAGACTATAGCTGCCATACATAGTAGTGATTCATCTAATGAATCTGGGCAAGATCAGTGAAAACCTTCTGGAAAGGATCCATCATTCTTGATACCATTGAGAACATTCATGATTCATAGCAGGAGGTCAAAATATCAACATTAACAGGAGTTTGGAAGAAATTGATTCCAACCCTCATTGATGACTTTGAGGGGTTCAAGACTTCATTGGAAGGAAGTAACTACAGATATGGTGGAAATAGCAAGAGAACTAGAGTTAGAAGTGGTGCCTGAAGATGTGACTGAATTGCTGAAATCCCATAATAAAACTTGAGCAGGGCTGGTGCCCATAGCTCAATGGGTAGGGGTACCGGCCACACACACCGAGGCTGGCAGGTTCAAACCTGGCCTGGGCCTGCTAAGCAACAATGACAACTGCAACAAAAAAATAGCCAGGCGTTGTGGCGGGCGCCTATAGTCCCAGCTACTTGGGAGAGAATTGCTTAAGCCCAAAAGTTTGAGGTTGCTGTGAGCTGTGACTCCATAGCACTCTACCAAGGGCAACATAGTGAGACTCTGTCTCAAAAAAAACACTTGAGCAGGTGAGGAGTGGCTTCTTACAGCTGAGCAAAGAAACTGGTTTCTTAAGATGGAGTCTACTCCTGGTGAAGATGCTAAGAACATTGTTGAAATGACAAAAAAGGATTTAGAACAGTGGTTCTCAACCTTCCTAATGCTGCAGCCCTTTAATACAGTTCCTGTGGGTCTCAACCCACAGGTTGAGAACTGCTGATTTAGAATATTCCAAAAACTAAGTTTATGAAGCAGCAGCAGGCTTTGAGAGAATTGACTCCAACTTTGAAAGAAGTTCTACTGTGGGTAAAATGCTATCAAATAGCATTGCATGCTACAGAGAAATCTTTCATGAAAGGAAGCATCTGTTGATGCAACAGACTTTATTGTTGTCTTATTTTAATAAATTACCACAGCCACCCTAACCTGCAGCAATCCCCAGATAGGAGAAATTTCAAAAAAGGCTATTAGGCCGGGCGCAGTGACTCACACCTATAATCCTAGCACTCTGGGAGGCAGAAGCAGGTGGATTGCCTGAGTTCACAGGTTCCAGACTAGCCTGCGCCAGAGCAAGACCTCGTCTCTAAAAAATAACTGGGCATTGTGGTGGGCGCCTGTAGTCCCAGCTACTGGGGAGGCTGAGGCAAGAGAATTGCCTGAGCCTAAGAGTTTGAGGTTGCTGTGAGCTAAGATGCCATGGTACTCTACCCAGGCAGTGAGACTCTGTCTGAAAAAAAAGAAAAAATGTTGTATCAACACAACACTAACAGGAATGTTACACTTATTTTGATCTTCTAATCAAATCAATAGTAACCTTTCCATTTCAGTAACTAATCCACTGCGCTGCTTAGTGATAACTGATGCTTCCATCGGAGCACTGCCTTTCACACCTTCCATTATTCTCACTTTATCCTTTATAATTGTTCCCATATTCACGTGATTGAAGCCTAATATTTTCTCAGTGATTGATGACATCTGGCCTTTCTCCAAATGCTTAATTATTTCTACTTTTGTTTCCAGTGTAATTACCTTTCTCTTCACTGCAGGCTCACCTGGACTTGCAATGAACTTTCACTTTGGAGGCAAGGTCACAAGGCTAAACACAGACTTAACAAAATTGAATAAAGAAGTTAGGAAGGACTAGTCACTAGCCTAAAGACACTGCACCAATGAGCCACTATGCCTGTGAATTTGTTCACACGCATGGAAGAAACTAATTCCCGAATTATTAATTTAGTTATTGAATTATAAATTATCTTCATGGGGAGCCCTGGGAGCCCGTTTGTAAGTACAGGTCATCCATAACCTGGAGACTGCCTATATTGGCTTTACGGTGATATTTGCTTTATTGTGATGATCTGGAACCAAACCTGCAGTATCTCTGAGCTATGCCTATATTTTGTTGTTACCCAAACTAGGAAAGTATAAAGAAACTACCTTTAAGGATAAAATAATATATGACTTTTAGTAATGTGAAAGGCTCGCAATATATTCCTTTACCAGAAAGATGGGGAAAACATACACCCACATGGAGTGCATGCCTCACTTATTAGAAGACTTAGGGGGTCTGGAAGATGTTACAAAATGTTTCTTTATTTTTCCCATCAAGCCTTCTTTCAGTCCATCTGTCAGTCCTTTCATTTTCTTCCTACATCTCCTGACCTGTCACCTAGTGGAGATTTCTTTTTCTCTCTCTCCCCTCCCTACAGCCTCAAAGCTCCATTCTAGAATGTCTTTGGTTGGGTTCTCTAGAGGCTGTGGCCAAGAAAGGGAATCCTGTGAAAGTGATTTATTAGGAAGCATTTTCAGGAAAAGTTTGTGGGGGAGTGGGGTTGGGAAGGGATGGATAGAGGGGTACAGGGGTATAAAGCCCCACAGAGGCATTTTAGAGACAGTGGAGGTCTTATGTCAGACTCATCACCATTGGGAAGCGGTGGACAAGGAGCTGGAGTAGTTTGTACCCCTGCAGCCAACAGTCATTGGTTGTTAAGGGCTTCCTCTCCTTCCCCCCACCCCACATCACTTCAGCTGTCAGTGCAGGCCTGAGGGTGGTCCTTTGGCAAGAGTACAGGGGAGGGCCATTGGCAATGAAGGCACAGCTGAAGCTGGGGCATGAAGGAAAGGGGGCCTGTTCCATCAGATTGTGATGACGCCTGAAAGTTCTGGTTCCTGATTCCAACAGGTGGCAGCACGTCAGCAGGTGTAGAAGGAAAATGAAAGAGGAGGGTCCACCCTGTGGATAGAAAGGAAACTTGATGGGGAAAGTAACATCTCTCCTGTAGGGCGCTGAGGGAGACTTTATTTTATTTTTATTTTTTTTTAAATACATGTATTTTATTATTCTTCATTACATTATTTCCCCACCCCCCCACCCCTCAGTGGTAAGACAGAATTGATTTACAGAAAAGAATACAGAAAACACTAAAGCTCCTGGTAGAGGGAGAGAATTCAAGTGGGGAGAGAGACGCTCTCTCCGTTTCTCTCTTAGGGAGACTTTAGATGAGCGGTTCTCAATCTGTGGGTCGTGACCCACAGGAACTGTATTAAAGGGCCGCGACATTAGGAAGGTTGAAAACCACTGCTTTAGATCTTTTAGACAGGAGAGTCTACAAAACAAATGTGCCTGTCTCCTGGCAAAGCTTTGATGGGTTTTGTGCTTAAGAGAGTCTGTTTTTATATTGTCTTAGCAAACTCAGAGAAAGGAAAGAAATGACAAAAGTGAAGGTGGGAGAAAACCCTACTAGGCCACAAACATAAATGTGCTTTAGTTCCACCTTCTTGATTGCAAAAATAAAATTAAAGATTGATGACTTTTTGACTCGGTGCCTATGGCTCAACAGGCTAAGGCGCCAGCCATGTACACCTGAGCTGGCGGGTTTGAATCCAGCCCGGGCCCGCCAAACAACAATGACGGCTGCAACCAAAAAATAGCCCGGCGTAGTGGCAGGCGCCTGTAGTCCCAGCTACTTGGGAGGCGGAGGCAGGAGACTCGCTTGAGCCCAGGAATTGGAGGTTGCTGTGAGCTCTGATACCACAGCACTCTATCGAGGGCGACAGCTTGAGGCTCTGTCTCAAAAAAAAAAAAAAGTTTGTCTCGGGTGGTGCCTGTGGCTCAGTGGGTAGGGCGCCCATAAACCGAAGGTGGTGGCTTCCAACCCGGCCCCTGCCAAACTGCAACAACAACAACAAAATAGCCAGGCGTTGTGGCGGGTGCCTGTAGTCCCAGCTACTTGGGAGGCTGAGGCAAGAGAATTGCCTAAGCCCAGGAGTTAGAGTTTGCTGTGAGCTGTGACACCACAGCATTCTACCAAGGGCAACAAAATGAAACTCTTGTCTCAAAAAAAAAAAAAGTATGTCTCAACCTGCAATCTCTGCCCTCCTTGGAAGGGTTCCTAATTCAGTGTCTAGTCCCCCTGCCCTGAGTCCTAAAACTCTCACCCCACATCTTTCTTTTTCTTTGACCTCCTCACTCTTTCCTCTTCAACCCATGAATTGCCCTTGATTTCTTTACTTCCTTCTTTGTAAGCCATGGGTTGAATAATAGGGCAGGATTTTGTGAGAGGGTCGTTGAACATCCAGTCTGGATCACTTTGGAAACTAGAGTTTTATTTGAGATAAGAGACTCTGTAAACTAACCTTTAATGACAAGAATAAAAAATTATGTGTGTGAATTAAAAGGAATGGGGAGATACAGGAAGAGCACACAGTCTGGGCTCTGCACATCAGAGGGTGACTTTGGAAGAGAAGATACATTCTCCATAATGGGGAAGGTGGGTCTCTGGCCTACAAAAGACAGGATAGGGGAGGAGGAAGAGCTACTCTGGGAGGAAGGTGCTGGCAGCCAGCACATGTGGCAGGGAACTAGGCCATTCACCTTCAGTGCCTCTTGGCAGAAAGGCAAGGTACTTACTTCTTAATGGAGACTGAAGAAGCCGGAACTTTGAGAGATAATGAACTGAAACAGTATCCCTCTCTGAATTGAAAGTCAAGGCTGATGATAATAAATGCAGTTGTCTCTATTGAGCCCAGAAGCTCTACTATGTATGGGACTTTGTGAAATGAGGCCTTTCTTGTATAACAACAGATTGTAAGAAGAGGAATCTGTTTAATTACTGTTAAATGGAGCTCAGGAAAGTCAAGCATTAGCCTTCCAACTCCACAGTTTAATCCTACAAGCTAGGTGCTTGGAAATCTCTAAGAGGCTGGAAAGCTTCTGAAGTCTTTTGGCAACCTTTGAAAGGAAACAGGTGCAAAATTCCTTCAGCCCATAAAGGAGGTTAAGGGGAACCAGCAACTTCGAGGTTGTTTCGTTGAATGAAGAGACATCTTCAAGTCGCAAGCTTGTGATGTTCTGAAGCAAACGCAAGGAGACAGAACTTAAGGTATAAGCACATCAAAAATCTAGACAAATGTTTTCTGGCTTGGTGGGGGGGGGGAGGGTATCAACAATATATCCCAGACTTTGTGTCACATTAAAGAAGAGACTGAATGTTTATCTTATGACAAGGTCATGTAACAAGTCTAATGATCCTGGACTCCTAATGTAACTCCCAAATCACTAGCATTTCTACCGTGCAGAATGGAAAAAGTGTGATCTAGACCAGAGAGGTTTGGTTTTGAGGTTGCATATTTTAGTGTATTTTTTAAATTGATATTTATCTGTATAGCATTTGATATTTGCATTGTCACTCACCAAATTTTTATAAAAATTTACCTGTATAACATTTGATATTTGCATTGTCACTCCCCACTGTAGGATGAGTTTGTTTTTTTTTTTTTTGAGACAGACCTCAAGCTGTCACCCTGGTTAGAGTGCTGTGGCATCACAGCTCACAGCAACCTCCAATTCCTGGGTTCAAGCGAGTCTCCTGCCTCTGCCTCCCAAGTAGCTGGGGCTATACGTGCCCGCCACAATGCTCGGCCATTTTTTGGTTGCTGCCGTCATTGTTGTTTGGCGTCGATTCGAACCCGCCAGCTCAGGTGTATATGGCTGGCGCCTTAGCCTGTTGAGCCACAGGCACTAAGCCTGTAGGATGAGTTTGTGAACTTAATTGTCTGACCTTATAATCTGTGCTTTAGAAAGTGTTGTATAAATTAAACTTTTATAAATCATAATTTTAATGATCAAAGGATGGGGATAACATCATTTGCAAAGCATTTTAGTACACAGGATCTCAGTTTTCACATCTTTTTGAGAAGGTGGTGTCATCTCTATTTCTAGATGAGGAAACTAAGGAGCACAGGGATTAAGTGATGTGCTCAAATGGATTGTGCTTCCTGGATCGTGCTTCCTGGATCGTGTTCAGAAATCAGTTCTCTTGACAGCGAATCTTAGGCTTTTCTTTATTCTTTACTCACTAATTAGATTAATTTCTTCTTAGTGTAAATATTCATCCTTTCAGGTTAATTTTTCTGTTGTATGTGTTATGTATGTGTGTGTATGTGATGTCAATAAATATTTATTTTTATTTATTCAAATTGTTGTAAGGTGGGACACACCTACAATGGGTCAACATTGAATGAATGTCAATTAAGACTAAAATAAAGAGCATCGTCCTCATATTGTAGGTAAGAAATTGAAAGAATAGTAAGATTAAGTCAATCTCCTAAAGTCTTGGTGAAATGTTGGTATCAGCACTGGGTATTTCAAGCCTCCTGATTGGCCCATAGAATACCACTGCATTTGCATTTCTGTTCTGATAGGCTGGTTATTGCAACGCCCATAAGAACATTTCTAATGGAAGCATAATATGTGAGTTTACACAAGACCCAGGGGCAGATCTGGGATACACAAGTTTGGCATACCAGTTTTAAGAAGAAGAATACAACTTAGTGAAGGAATCTGAAGATTAAGCTTTGTTTGCTTCACAGTAAATCCACCTCTGCCAATACTATCTGGCAGGACTCTCTAGCAGCCTTCTTCCTGGTGGACACCACACACCACAACCTGGAGTCACACTGTCCCAATGAGCAGAAATGAATTGATTATTGTTTCTCTTTAGCACTGGGGACACATTCTGAAGATGTAGGGTGAAGCTCAATTGAGGACAAGGATTTTGAGAGCAGCTAGTCATTTGAAATGCATCCACATCTCTAAGATCAGATAAATTACTTTCCAGGGAACCAAAATAATGTAAAGAGATGATTAAAAAACTACCTTTAATAGTCTTTGAACAAATTACTAGGGAATGAACATGAACTGATGAGAGGGGAAATTGTTAACTCAAGTTTCAGAGGTGGATTCTGTAAACCACTTTGATAGTCTTCATATTTAGTCACCAGCAAATTTTTAGAATGGGTTATTAAACAGTTTGTTCAAATGTCAAAAGGGAGACATGATTGCTAGGTTCTAACATGGATTCACTAAGAAGAAATTATCACAAATTAAGGTTGTTTTTATTAAAATACTAAACCCAAAGATCAGGGAGGCATCTATGGGTTGTAGAAGGCTATTTAACAGAATCTTTTATGATACATTTTCAGACAAGTTGGAGAAATGTGGATTAAATTGTGGGATAATTAAGTAGATTTGTTTGATTGACTGATAGAGGGAAATAAATCAGTGCTGAAGTAGAAAGTTAGAAAAATTGCCCATTTCTTTCCAGCTCTTGTCAGGGACAATCAAGATATAAAGATGAATAAGATAGGATTCCTGTCTTCAAGAGTTCAGCAGAGAAAAAAGGTATATACACAACTAGTCCTGCTCATTATGGAGAAGGCCAAGCCAGGATATGTAAAGAATATGAGATGACAGAAGGAGAACCACTAGGGTGAGGAGTGGGAGACCTTTATGGTGATTAGTGTCTAACTGTTGTGTAGATTCTCTTATCAAGCAGTGAGGATTTCAAATAGAAAGGAAATGACTGTTGGGGAAGAACATTGAACCAGAGGGTCCAGATTTCGGGTTCTCTTCAAATGTGGGGGTGCTGAGTTTGCTCATGGTTAAACAACAACAGCTGATCTCAGCATAACCAGGCCTGCTCAGAGGTCTGACCATGGACTTGACAGCCAGACTGGGATGGAACCACACTGCTGAAGTGAATGTTGAAGTTGGCTTAGAGATCACAAACACACTAGGATGGAAGGAAGGGGACCAAAAACTTGTTAGCTTGCTCAAGTTATGGGGATCTTCACAAAAGGAATATACTTGGCTATTCAAAAAATTATAAGCCAGGCTCAGCACCCCTAGCATAGTGGTTACGGCACCATCTACATACACCGAGGCTGTCAGTTTCGAACTCAGCCTTGGCCAGCTAAACTACAATGACAACTGCAACAAAAAATAGCCCGGTGTTGTGGTGAGCACCTATACTCCCACCTACTTGGGAGGCTGAGGCAAGAGAATTGCTTAAACCCAAGAGTTTGAGGTTACTATGAGCTGTGACACCACGGCACTCTACCAAGGGTGACATAATGAGACTCAGTCTCTAAAAAAAAAAAATTACAAGCCAAAGGGTCCAGGAATTAAGGAAATCTTGTGATCCAGCAAGTGAAAGCTGGCAATATGGGTGGGAGGCCCTCCACGTAGAGGGATTATATTTATGTCTGAAGAGTGTGAAAACCCTCCATACTCATTTCAAGGCTTTTTCAAGCCATTGAAAAGATTGATTCTGCTTTCCTAAGGAACAGTGTGAGTTATTTAACATTTATAAGAAATATATCTGTAATACCACCTCAGGGTTTGAAAACAACCTGGATGAGACACATCTTAAGTCTGAAAATCCTAATAATGTCAACCTTGTTTCCTGTGCACAGCATAGTTTAAAATGAAATATTAAGTCGTTGAGTCATTTAAGTACCTGGAAACAATTCACATTGGACTGGGAAGAATTTATTAGAAAAACACATCTCATCCCGCCAGACACAGGAGCCTGCAGTTCACCATGCACGGTTCCCAACAGCGGAGTTGGGTTAGATTCCATCACCTGCCAGAGTACTGGCCACATTCTGACTGGGAATCTCCTCCCCGCCCCAGAGGCACTGTAACAAGATAGCTTTATAAATGTTTCTCCCTAGGGGCTCACCCTTTCTCAGACTGGCAGCCTCCTCTGAGGACAAAGACTGGGCATGTGGTGCGAGCAAAGCCCTTTTCATGAGGCCAGCTCCTAATTACGCACAGCCTTTCCCCAGTGTTCTCAGCGTCAAAGCCAGGCAAGCACAATTAACTCATGTTGCAGGGCTCCAGATAATGCTGGCCATTTAATGTGGTTGAATATCGCAGCCAGGGCCTTCCTGTTTCCAAACCAGTCAATAGAGCTGTGGGCCCTTGAGTGTGTTTCACAGCCCTTTGCCATCCCCATGGGAAACAAAGAAGAGTTGGATGCGTGTGCTCTGAATGCTTAGCATAGGATGCTGAAGTCTGCCACTGACTCTGCACAGGGATGGAAGGTTGTGGCACCTAGACAAATTAGGGAGAGCTCAGTTTTCTAGGCAGCACCATGCTTCTTTATTCACAGGTCTCAACGTGACTAGAAAGTTCTTAAAATATTATCTATTCTGCACAAATAGATGTCATACTTCAGTTCCTCTGGGAACCTAAAATATTTGTTGAATTTAACCATCCATTTTTGCGCCCTGGCATTTCATGTTTTATTTGTTAAAACCACTTGTGTACTTTAAAGTTTAATGAAACAATATTAAATAAATAATCCAGAAGCAACATCATAAAACACCAATACATCCAGGCCGTGACTCTGCTCTGAGAAATGGGTGATGTGTAAATCTTGCCTTCTTTCTATTCAAGGAGCAAACTACCCTGCTAATCCGCATGTGTGAGAAACCAGCTGGGATGGGCCTTCGCCCTTTGGCTCTCAGTAATAACAGAGGAATACAGATTTGTACAGAGGCAGCCTCTTCATTTTATCCATAATAGTTTGGCAGTCAGATTATTCCCACGTTTTGATTAAAAAAGAAATGCTATGAATAGCAATAGTGCCTGTGGACCAATAGGTGGGAGTGCTTCGGGGCTGGGTGTCCAATGCTTTCCTCTCTCCTCCCCCTTCTACCCAAGCCTCCACTTGTAAGCAGCACTGTCCCAAACATCTTAGGCAGCTAGGAATGAAAACCTACAGAGCTCTTGCAAAAAAGCACATCCTCGTGCTTTGACCCAGTCAGGTCTACACGTACGCAGGATGTCATGGCCACACATTTGAGTAATTTTCCTCCCTTCATTCATTCCACAGGCCTATCTTTTTGTTCTATTTGACTCCTTTTCCCTACTGACTTCTAGTCAAGCAATAGACGTCTTTAGGTCAACTCGTATCCCTTTTATACCAAGGTAGACTACATGGATGAATGGATAGATCTATAGGTATAAACATAATGACATTATCATCCAGTAATAAATACTTGCTAGATGATGGTTCTCCCTGGAACCCCCTCCCCTGCTAACTTTAGGACTTATTCTAAGAAACACTGACTCTGGGAAGTCTTTCATAATCTCCTAAGATTGGGTTAGCTGCATTTGTTGTGCACTCTCGTCTCATGTTATCTGTCCCTTCTCAGAGCGCCCTCACCCTAGGATGTACTGTAACTGCTTGTCTCACTGTCTTTTGCATTGACCAGGAAGCTCTCTGAGGTCAGGGACTGCTCCTGTCTCTTTCATGTTGGTCTCCAGCACAGATCGTGTCATGCAATAGGTATTCAGTAGACGTGCATCGCATGAATGAATGACCTCACCATAATTAAAGGTCGCCATGGACTTCGCAGAACAAATAAATGTGAATTGTAACCCCACTCAGTGCAAACACTATGCTCTTTTCCTGGTTCTGTGTAGGCGATTGAAGGATACGAGGAGTGGCCCTGCTTTCAAATCACTTGTATACTAGCTAGATAAATGAGACAGTCAGAAACATATTAAGAACCACATGGAGCCGCTGACTTCGGCTGGAATTCAGAGGAGCAAGAGATGATGGAGGCCTAAGAAGTACGGTGAGGGTTCAAGGAGTGAATGGGATACAGCTGGTCTTAAAGGAAGGGTAGAATCAGATTAGACAGTGAGGGTGAGGAGGGCATTGCAGGAAGGAGGAACAAGAAATGGAGATGAGAACAGACTGGCATGAGCGAAGCCAGGGGGAGCCAGATTCTCCACAAGCTCTAGAAGCTGGGGCTACATTATGGAGAATTTAAAGTCAGGCAGAGAGGTTAAGGCTTCAGACACAGCATTACAGGACATGGGTGTAAAACATCAAACAATTAAAAATAGTTTAGGACGAGGGTCTTAGAGTCATGGCTAGGAAGACCAGACTGGGGAGATAGCTCACCCTGAGCAGGAGATGCCTCACCCTGGGCTAGGGCACTGAGTGAATGAAGAGAAGAAAAATAAACCAGGAAAATATTTTGAAGAAAGTGGCTGACCTCACATAGAGACACCTGATGCTTTTTCAAGGCCTGCTTCCCCTGAATCTGTAAGTGGCAGCCCCCTGGGAAGCAGTGGCCGGGGACCAGGATGGCTAGTGAGGAGGAAGGAGATGGTGTGGAGGTCTTTGTGCTGCCCACTCCCCTGTGGGTTGCAGGCTGTGTCCCTGAGGGATTTTCTGCTCACTCCCAAAGCATTGCCTTCTCCTCCCAGCTCCACTTTTATATTCCAGGCAGGTGCTTTAAGGATAGTTGTCCTGCTGCCTTGCAGAGCTTTGAGTGCTTCCAGAACAAAGCACCCAGGCTGTGTTGGAGGCTGAGCTGAGGTCCATGTGCTCAGCAGGGACAGGATGCCACTGGAGTTTGCAGGGGAAGAATTATTTTTTAAAAATACCAGCCTTTGACCGCCTTCTCTAAGGCCTCATGATCCTGCTTTCATACTTTCTTCCAATGGCTTTTCTTTGTGGTCTTAACAGCCTTTCTGGCAACATCTTACTTTAAAAGAAAAGAAAGCATTTTACAAGAATGTGCTCAGGAGGAGTATCTGTTTCCCTTGTCACTGCCACGCCCAGCTAAGCTGTCGGCCTGGAGAACTTGGGACCTTGAAGCCATGATTTATCATTCTGGTGTCATTCCCGGACAGCCCGCCTGCTTCCCTGGTACAGCTTTTCATCATCATTTTGGGGCCGTTTGCTCAGCCTTCGCTATTGCTGTTGCAATTGTGTTTTGGATTTGACCTCCTGGCAAGCTGCAGAGCTTGGCTGAGGAAGCTGCCAGAGGCTGAGCCCAGAAGAAAGGAGCGCCCAGAGTTCATGAGGACGGGGAGGAGTTTGGGAAGGAACTCAGATATGCATGGGCTTTCTGAGCTGGAAGAGGATTCGTGGAGCAAACAGACACTCTTTGGGAGCATCCCGGGTGATGGACATCAACCATTGTCTAGGGCTCACTGCTCGGCTCTCCCTAATCCTTACCGTCCCTTCAACACCCTTACATGGTGTTGTCACCTCCCAACAAAACGATAATAATGCTCTCCACACTGTGCTTCCTTGAAGTGAATCCCGAAGCAGCCCTGATGGCAGGCACAGCTGTTTGCATCCTTTTAGGACCTGGAGCCTTGGAGTCAGAGGGCCTGCTCAGTCTGCTGAATGCTTCCTCCTCCTGCTTCTCCTAACCCTTACCATGAGCCTGCAGGCTGGCAAGACAGCAGAGAGCAAGAAGAGGGAAGGGCTTTGACCTGGACATCTGGAAACCTGGGAGTCCAGAACTGTCTCTTATACTGCCTTCTCCTGTGTCGCCAGCTTTACAAGAACAAAGCCAACAGCCTCCATCTTTGCCTACAGTGGGTGGGGTTAGCACTATTGATTATGTTTTATGTGTTAAGTTGTTTACATAGGCTGTTAATCCTCAGGGCAACTCTTAAGTAAATAGTAGAATCAGAAAATTAGATTTGCTGAGAAAGTAATTACCTAACACCGGATAACTAATAAGTGCTAAAGCTGGAATTGGGGTCTTCCTAACTTTAAACCCAGCCTTTTTCCTCCTTAAGGAGGCTATTCCTTGAGTTGATGGAAATTACCCTCCAAGTACCCAATAGCCTGCATAGAAGGCTTGAGCCCTCTGGCGGATCTCAGCCAGTCCCGAAGTCTTTTCACGTCTCTCCTCCTCCTCTTCCCTAGATGACCTCACCCTTCTCATGGCCCTGTCCTTCTTAACTCCAGCTCTGCCATGGCTCATAGGTTACATTATGTGTATAAACACCAGCCACCCAGTAATGACTGCATGAAATACAGTGTTGACAAGGAGGCTGAAGGTAAGTCTTGGTTTGGTGGGAAAGAGTAGCCTCCCCTTGTTAGCAGTGTCCTCCACGGGTATGGGATGGAGAGGGCCACGATGCATGCTGGGTATTTGCTGTCTCTGCACCAGCATGAAGAGCTTGTTTTCCTGGCCTTACTTCAAGTATTTTGCGTTTTTGTTTAATCTTTATTCAGCTCACACATTTTCCCCTTGGATGTGCAGTACCATTTTTTCCCTGATAAAAGTAGCATATTTAAAAGTACACATTTACATTTTATCATAATTACCTTCCTCCATACAGTGATTTTTGGAGGAGGGCTAATCTTTTTACCACTGAGTTCTGTGGAAATCTTGGAAATAGGTATTAGAAATATAGTCACTCACTAAAGAAGTCTTTTTTTTTTTTTAATTGAGACAGAGTCTGACTTTGTCACCCTTTGTAGAGTGCTATGGGATCACAGCTCACAGCAACCTCAAACTCTTGGGGTCAAGCGATTCTCTTGCCTCAGCCTCCCCAGTAGCTGGGACTACAGGCACCCGCCATAACGCCTGGCTGTGTTTTTTATTGTTGTTGTTATTTAGCAGGCCTGGGCTGGTTCAGCCAGGTTCGAATCCACCAGCCCTGATGCATGTGGCTGGTGCCCTAACTACTGAGCTACAGGAACCCCCACTAAAGTTTTTATTGAGTGGTAATTATGTGCTTAAAATTTCTAGGCCCATAATTTTGTACCTGGGGATACAAAAGTGAAAATGTCATGGACAATCCTTGCAAGAAGCTCATGTCCATGATGTTCTTGAAACTAGAGAATTTTTCTCACCAACTTTCATTCTCCAAAGAGGTTGATCTGTTGAAGGAAGAACTACTTCCTCCAAGTTGTTATCTATCAGTGATTCTCAGTTCCCAGTGTCAGAGTGCCTTTAAAATGCTCTCAGGCAAAAACTGCTGAACTGGGCTAATAAATCTGACTAAAGTAGCAACAAACTGGCAACAGTTCTCACAACTATCCTGTTCACCCTGTTCTGCTCTGTTGATTGCCCAGGTTGGCTTCTGAGCCACCTCTGCCCTGGGCCTGAGACCTTCAGGCTATGCTCCCTACTCCTTGTGCAATCTTAACCCCCTACTGGAGGGGTCAGATTTGAGGTTTCATCCTAAAGGAGCACTTGGTGCCTTCTCGTGTGCATTCCACAGCTAACACTGCTGCCCAGCCTCAATGCTGCCTTCTCAGACAAGCCTGACCTTCCATTACTGACCTGGCATGCTCAAATCCCATTTCTGGTCAGAGTCATTGCGCTAGAATAGGTCACCCATGCAGTTGCTCAATAGTGCTAGAGCATGGGGAAATGCCTGAATTACTTTGGCAATGTCCAGGTATTTCACATTTGCTTTCATTGTGATTCTGGGCTGAATTTCAGTGCTCATCAACATGTTTGACAATACAGAGACACAGCCTTGGCCTGGAGAAGGCTTAAGCCATCTGTTCTTTTAAGTGACAGAAAGGATGAGACTGAATTAGCTAGAACCAGGAAAATACAAGCAATGCTTTCTGAAGAGCATGACCCTGCTGGAAATGTTGCTTTGTGTGTGTATACAGAGATCTATAAAACTGTTGAATGTGATGGTCAGAAATCCATGGTCCAGAGGCAGAAAGTAGATTAATGTTTGCCACTGGCTGGGAGGAGAGGAGGATGAGGTGATGAATATGGGTACAGAGTTTTTTTGGGAGGGGAGTGATGAAACATTTCTAAAATTGGATTGTGGCAGGCTGGGCATGGTAACTTGTGCCTATAATTCTAGCACTTTGGGAAGTGCTTCTGAGCCACCTCTGCCCTGGGCCTGAGACCTTTGAGGCAGGAGGATCCTTTGAGACCAACCTGGGAAACATAGTGAAAAATTAAAAAAGAAAAAAAAGCAGTTATCTGGGCGTAGTGGCATGAGCCTGTAATCCTAGCTACTCAGAAGGCTGAGGCAGGAGGACTGTCTGTGCCTACAAGGTCAAGATTGCAGTGAGCTATGCTAATGCCACTGGGATTAAGCCTGAGCAACAGAGTAAGACTGTCTAAAAAAAAAAAACACCAACAACTAGATAGTGGCGATGATTCCTTAACTGTGAATATACTAAGAAAACCACTGAATTATACATTTTAAAAGGGTGAATTTTAGGCCAGGTGCCATGGCCCACACCTGTAATCTCAGCACTCCAGGAGGCCAAGGTGGGAGAATTGCTTGAGCTCAGGAATTCAAGACCAGCCTGAGCAAGAGTGAGACTCATCTCTATAAAAACAGAAAAAGTAGCTGGGTGTGGTAGTGGGCACCACTAGTTCCAGCTACTTGGGAGGCTGAGGCAGGAGGATTGCTTGAGCCCAGGAGTTTGAGGTTGCTGTGAGCTATAATGATGCCACTGTACCCTAGCCAGGGCTACAGAGCAAGACTCTACCTTAAAAACAAACAAACAAGATGAATTTTATGACATGCAAAGTATATCTCAATAAAGCTGTTATTTTAAAAAGGAAATCTTTGATCTATGGCAAAAACAAACAAAAAAACCCTAGTTCACCCATATAATGAACATTAGGATCTAATATGCACCAGGCTTTGTCTCAGGCATAAGAGGCATTCAGAAATGAGACAAACAAGGAATTTATAGCTCCAAATAACCAAAGATGTGTTAAAACATTTCCTCTTGCATCTATGGCTCCCTTGAAATTTTGTTAGCCTAGAGCCAGGTGTGGACAACCACCTGGCCACAGTGGTCACCTTTGCATCTTCTAACAAAGAAGTGGAGATACTGCCTGTCTCTGCAACCTTGAAGCCCTTTCATCTCCAGGGAGTGTTTCACCGATGAGCTGGCTTATCTCAGTTGTTACTTGATAATCAGAGAAACAGAATTGGCTTCAGTGACTCTTTTTTCTTCTTTCGTGCTGTGGGAATCCTCCAGGCTTTTCTCTGGAGCACCACAATGCAGAGGTTGGGTAGTGAGAGCTGTCGAACATGTCCTCCTGAGTGAGTAGCACTCCTGCCAGGTGGAATTGGCTGGCAGTTCCAAGCTCTTAGATGGGCCACTGGATCTAATTCTCATCCTTCCCTTGAGGGGTTAAGCCCGCTGGAGTGGCAGTTGTGACCTGGACACAGTGAGGCCCTACCTTCACTTCCTCTCTGGCACACTGGATCTGCCTTTGCAGGGGCAACATATTATTTAAGTGAAATTGTTCTCAGCCATTGTACCTGGCCACACCTCTATCTATGACCAAAATTAAAAGAGCTTTAAAGAAATCCTGCCCTCCATAGGTTAACACTTCCCAGCTTCTGGAAATATCCAACATCTGTTCTTCAAACTTCTCTCTGACCAAAGCAAGGCCAGGACCTGACTGACCCCACTAAATAAAACCCAGGTGTTCGACACCCACCTCTCTCCTGTAGAACAAAATCAATTGCAACCAGATGAGAATTTCCATATGTGCCAAATGAGTCCCCAGGCAGGAGAACAAAGGGACAGTGTTGAAAAGCTGTCACCCAGGAAGGAGACAGGCAGGAGTCCACATCCTGGGGGCCCACTGGCTGTAAATTGTCCTCCAGGGAAGGGAAAGTTGTACAGGCAAGCACAGCCCTAGTGTTGTTCTTGGAAACTTCTGGAACAGTAAGGAGGGCTGGTGGGAGGAGAGGAGGACTTGGCATCTATAAACCAGACACTTCCCATTTCGAAGCTGACTGGGGAGTTGAGTAGGAGCTGGTGATGCCTTCTAAAAAGACTTGAGCTGGATGGGGAAGCTTGCTCCTCAGAGGCAATAGAAACAAGACAGTTCATTTTTATTTTTGATGAAGTGAAACTTCAGCTTAAAAAAATGCTGTAGCAACCAGAGTCTATCTCACATATAAACACACTAAAGCACTATTGGCTGCAGCCATTCACCCTCAGGCATTGTGCCTTGAAAATCACAATAAGTGGCAGTTTGAAGGTCATGAACAGGTTCTGTCTAACAGGAGGAGCAAACAGGCGAGCAGAAGGGGAAGAGTTTAAAATAACAAAGGGGCTCTTTAAATAGAGCTATAAAACTGGGTGGCAAACCCAGTCCAAGGGTTAAAAACAAGCCTTTCCTCCAAAGTTTCTATGGTAACTAGATAAAATCTACAGCAAGAGTGTAGTTAATGAAATATTTCTTCTAGACCAACATGTAGCAGTAAGCAATGAAGGCTGACTTTGTGCATGCTCCAACACAGGTTACATTTTTAGCTGCTGCTTCTCTGGCAAGAATTGAGCATGGAGTTTGGTGAGACTCCATTTACTATAGGCGCTGATCTCTCTTTCTAGTAGCATAGAATCTTGAAAGCTGGGGCAGAATTGATGGTGTTGATCCAAATCACTTGGAATGGAGAGAAACCGCTCCTACCCTTCTCGCTCCCAGCAACAGTTTGGATTCATTTGATACAACTTGCAGTGTTAATCTGGACATTTAGAATAAATGCTTGTGGGTAATTTTATCTGTACACAAAGAATAAACACAATCTGGTGAGGTTAGTAGGAGCGGTTTGAGTTGTACATGACTAAGCAAGTTTAGACTTACAGGCCTTGAAATGATATTTTAACTTGGCCAGATATGTGCAGTGGGACTTTGGACAAATTATTTAAACTTTCTGAATCCATTTCCCATAAAATGAGCCTGAGGATAGAACCTAAGCAAAAGTTGATTTAAGGATTAAAAGGAATTAAAATATATAAATGTGCCTAGCTGTGACTGGTATACAATGTATTCAGTAAGTGCTTATGGAATCTGATTTCTTTGGCTACAAATTACTTTGGGGTTTCAGAGAAGTTCCACTATATTTCTCATCAAGAAGATTGAACTGCAGGTCTATTTTATTAGAGTGGCTTATCAGAGAACAACTGAAAAATATTAGGTTTTCTTAAGTGTGTCTTAATTATCATCCTATAATTAGATGATAATAAAAGTAGCTAACACTTATCGACACTTATATTTGTATCAATGTTCTAAACACTTTTTATGAATTTTCTTATAATCCTTATAAATCCTATGAGGCAAGGAACATTACTGACACTGTTGAACAGATAAGGAAATTAAGGGATATAGAGATGAAAATTCTAGATAAAGTCCTGGATTGGTTAAGTTGCCATCACTGCCACCTTTATTAGCAAGCAACACTGACATTTCATGAGCCTGTCATGGACTAAGCACTGTATGTGTATTATTTCATCCCATGTGCATAATTTGGTATCACCATTTTACAGCTGGACATAAGGAATGTTATACTAAATAATTAGCCCAAGATCACAAAGCTAGTAAATGGTAGTCATGATTCAATAAAAACAATCATGCCATTTCTAAATAAAGACAGTTTTATTTTTTCTTTCAGAATAGTTCTGCTTTTTATTTCTTTTCTTGCTTTATTGCACTGGTTACAATCTCTATGTATAATGACAGCTAGAAATGGTACGAATGACATCCTTTCTTTGTTCCCATTCTTGGAGCAGGAAGCAGCCAATATTTCACTAGTATGTTTGTTGTAGGTTTTTATAGATGCTCTTTATCATACTCAGAAAATTTCCTTCTAACTTCTCATTAGCTTATACAGTTGTGGGGGCTGTCTAATCAAGTCCAACATTTGTAGGGCAGGCCATCAGAAAGGCAGCATGGAAACTCTCAGGCAGGAGCTGAAGTTCAGTCCAGAGGGAGAATTTTTTCTTCCTCAGAGAAACCTTAGTTTTGATCCTAAAATCTTTCAGCTGAGTCAGGCCCTCTCAGATTATTGAAGATAATCTCCTTTACTTAAGGTCAATTTATTCTAGATGTTGCTTACATCTACAAAATACCAGCAGAGCAACCCCTAGGTTAATTTTGATAGCATAATTGAGGACTGTTGCCTAGTAGAATTGACACATAAATCTGACCATCATAGTCCACCCTTTGTCACCTTGGTGCCCATACACATCTCCTTAAACCATACTTAATCTCCTAATAAGGATAATAACAAAGCCATACTTGCGTCTACCATGACACAAGCATCCTGTATACATCCAATAATGCACAGACTTTTCTGAAGAAGAAGATGCAAAGGCCTTAGGTGGTGATCACTCTTCTCCTTAATGTTCTGTAACTTATATACTGGCATGTATAATTACACATGTAAATTACGTATTTATTATGCATAAATGCATCTTATGTTAGATGATAGATGGAATGAGAGAGGGGAAAAACAAAAATATTTGATATATAATAAAATTAGGTATATACGTAAACATGTTTAGAAAAAGATAAGAAAAAATACTCATAACAATTATAGTCCTTATTTCTATTATCATATACTCCTAGCTAATATTTCTAACTACCTTCTTCCACTACCATTTTCTTTCTTTTTTTTTTTTTTTTTTTGAGACTCGCTGTCACCCTGGGTAGAGTGCCGTGGCTTCACAGCTCACAGCAACCTCCAATCCTGGGCTCAAGCGAGCCTCCTGCCTCCGCCTCCCAAGTAGCTGGGACCACAGGTGCCCGCCACAACACCGGGCCATTTTTTGGTTGCAGCCATCATTGTTGTTTGGCGGCCCGGGCTGGATTTGAACCCGCCAGCTCAGGTGTACGTGGCTGGTGCCTTAGCCCATTGAGCCACAGGCGCCAAGCCTCCACTACCATTTTCATATCCCCTTTACCTGAAGCAAGTATCTCATCTGGTTATGGTCCTCGCCTTGTAGGGTGACCCAAACTTTCATTTACAAAGGGAATGAGCCACTAACCTGCTCAAATTGGGTAGTTGTAGTTTGTCCACTGACTTCAATCTTGGGGAATGGTAGTTGTCTTAGCTCAGGCTGCTAAATGAAAATACCATAAACTAGGTAGATTAAGGAACAAGAATTTATTTCTCACAGTGCTGGGGGCTGAGAAATCCAAGATCAAGGTGCAGGCCGATTTGGTTCCTCCTGAGGGTCCTTGTCCTGGTTTGCAGACAGACATCTTCTTGCTGTGACCTCACATGTTGAAAGGATAAATCGTCTCTTTTGTATCTCTTCATATAAGGTCAATAATCCCATTTATGAGGACTCCACCTTCATGATCTACATGACCCAATTACCTCCTAAAGGCCCCACCTCTAAATACCATCAGTTGGAGAATAGGGCTTCCACATATAAATTTAAGGGAGATACGATCATTCCATCTGTAGCAGTAATACTAAGAGTTACCATTAAGGATCTTCTGTATTCTAGACATATTTCTTCCTTACCTTCATTGTGTAGTACCATTCCAGTCTCCCCTTGATAATCAGTATCAAAACCCCAACCAGTACAATAATCCTCTTCTTTGACTGTTGACTTGGATGCCTAGGAACCCAAAGTGACCAGATGTCAGTCTTAACTTCCAGTTCAATGGAATAATTCCTATGTCTCCTGGTAGAAGCATTTCTACCTTGAAAATCAAGATCTTTAGGCCATAAGGTCACATGGATGGGAAGTGAAAAGTTTTGCTAGTGAACGCAAAGAGGTAATAGTGACTGGTACTAATTCTATTTCCACTTATTAATGCCTGGACCTGTGAATACTGACTGTGGGAGAAAGAGCATCATATATCACGCAGAATGGGCTGATTCTCCCTTCTGGAGGGAGGTACTGTAGGGTATTGCCACCTGACTGGTGCCCTGACTGAGTTTTCCAAAAGCCATTCCATCATTCTTTCAATCCAGCTGCTTCAGGAAGATGGGGAAGAGAGCAAGACCAGTGAATTCCATAAGCATGGATCTACTACCACACGTCATTTTCTGCAATGTGACTTTTTTGACCAGAAGCAATGTTGTGTGGGCCAGGATGGTGGATGAGATCCATGGATAGTAGTTTGGATAGAAACATTATGCACAAGGGGAGAATATCCATATTGAGAGTAAATATTTATTCCAGTAGATGTTTAAGAGAATCTCCTGTAAAAAACTATCTGGGCCTGAATTTTCTTTGTGGGAAAGTTTTAACTACAAATTCAATTTCTTTAATAAGCATAGAGTTAGTCAGTTAGTTAAGATTCTTTTTTCTACTATAGGGACTTTCTTCCTAAAGTAGTTTTTCTAGGGCGTTAACTGAATTCTAGGCTGGAACTACAGTATCTCCTAGCACCACAAGGCATGTTGCGGCTCTGCAGCAGCAATCCTCGCTAGGCTCCATGGAGACTTGCCCCCTACACAAGTGCAGTTCAGTCTGCTAATGGCCCATGGTGAATCCCCACTCAGACTTTTGGGACTTCCCCCTGTACAGGTGCTTCCTTGGCACCCAATGTCATAAATTCCAACTGTGTTCGCAACCTGGAACTGTAATCTCTGCCTCATCTGTTTATTTTGCTTTAGCTCCGTCTCCCTGAGCCATTAGGAATATGCCCCAGGCAGAAAGCTGGGGCAATTATGGGGCTCGCCTCATGCTTCCCTTCTCTCAAGAATTACATTTCTATGCTGCCTATTGTTCTTTTTTTGAAAATAGTTGCCTCATATATTTTGTTCATTGTTATAGTTTATTTCAGTGGGAAGGTAAGTAGGTGTCTGTTCCTCCGTCACTGTGGGAAGCTGAAGTCTCTGAACACGTCATCTTAAAACCATTTTGAAATACTGTAAAAAAAAAAGTATGTGATGCTTGCTAATGAGAAGATCCAACTTCTGTAAAGAAAAACAGTTATCCGTGATCTTCTTTAATGAATGTTTTAAAATGTTGCAAGTGAAAATGTAACACCATTAATTCTTTTATCAAATAGCTCAGAAGTGTCTACATTTTGCACTTCATGTGTACCAAAGAAGGATAAAATCGGTTCAACAAATATTCTTGATAACTCATATATAAGTAAAGAGGCATTTAAAAAATAAGATGGGCTGGGTATGGTGCCTCACACCTATAATCGTAGCACTTTGGGAAGCCAAGGCAGAGGGTTCACTTGAGCTCAGAAGCTCAAGATCAGCCTAAGCAAGAGCGAGACCCTGTCTCTACTAAAAATATAAACATTATTTGGATGTGGTGGCATGTGCCTGTAGTCCCAGCTACTCTGGAGGCTGATACAGGAGGATCTCTTGAGGCCAGGATTTTGAGATTGCTGTGAACTATGATGATGCCAGCGTATACTAGCCCGGGTGACACAGCCAGACCATCTCCAAAAAATAAAAATAAGGCAGAACTCTAACATCAAGAACTTTTTTCTGTACCAGGAAAGACAGGTCATACATACAAAACAAATTAAATGTGGAGGCAAGGCACAGTATGATTTTATGCTAAGACTGATGAGAACAAGTGAGGCAAACCCGGCTTATCTTCCTCTTCTAACTGGAGGCACCTCTGCTCACACACACAGGATCCCCCACATGAACCCAAGTCACAGAGGAGCTGGGGTAGACTAGACACCTAACTCAAAGGGTCCCAATCCATAGGTAGGCCTTGCCCAAACTAAGAATTTGAGTTAAGATGCTCAGAGGTTGCAGTCAGATAGTAGTGGGTGTCTGACCGGCAAGATCATGTAGATTTGGCAGTGGAGAGGGTAAGCCAAAGTCATGGCTAAGTGGTGGCTATAGAGAGACATGGGTGAGTGGTCTGCCAAAAGACTAGAGTAGATGCACAGACAGAAAGAGAGATATGCCAGAGGCACAGGGAAAAATACATTAACAGAATCCTCCTGGATAATTTTCTAGTTAAGTCTTCTTTGCTTCTTTCATTAGATTCCTAGTCAACTGTATCCTTTCAGTAATTCTCTTTTTACTTGAGATGTTTTTAGTGATTGTTTTTCTTCCCCTTGCAGTGAAATATACTCTAACTAGAACCATGGTTTAGGTGAAGGTGCTGTAGGAGTTTGGTCCAGATAGAAATTACTCCAATTTATAGAAGTCAAAGAAGGCTTCATTACAGAAAGTAAACTTAAGGTTCACCTCAAAGGAAAAACCGAATGGAATAATGTGTGGGTCACCTTCACATGCCTCAGAAATGCCCTTTACAGTCCCTACTGTGCCGTCTTTAAAAATAAACCAGAAGCTTAAACTTTATGCTATTTCCATCAGTCATCCACAGTTTCTCCTCTATTGGCTTCCTTTGTAAAAGGGTGAACCATCTGGTTCTTTGAGAGGCCTCGAGGTTTCAGTCTGCTATGTCCTGCTCCCTTTTGGTTTGATATGTTATACCTCAGGCAAAGAGCTACAGGCAAAAGTTACAGAAAAGCTATCAAAACTCCATGGAATCATTTTTATTTTCACTTCATCCTGACTGACCCTCATGTCTGTTGTGCCTGTAAGATGGAGAATCATTTAGGGTAGCCCTAGCACTGGACAAGAATCAGAATGCTAGGTTTTAATTCGAGGCTGGCTAATTCCTTTGCAGCCTACCAGCATTATGACTCACTTTTCTAATCTGTAAAGAGAGTGAGTATTGAAGTTCTTGCTCGTTGCTTCATTTCAGAATACTGTATCATTATAGAAACTGATAAAATCATGTTCATAACAGGATTTGATTTCTTCATTGTGGTAAAACATTAGAGATTGCAAATCCACCCAACAGTACAGTAAGCAACAGAAAATCTAAGGTGACCAGTGGTTTTCTTTTTCTGTAGTTTTAGGCTGGTAAGGAGCTCCTGATTGGAGGGGCCCCACCAGCCTGGCCCCCACAGAGTCCTGGAATTGTGGGTATGGGTCAACACACCCCGCTGAACACCACTGTTATGCCGGTTTTTCTCTTTCCATCCTTCTTCTCTCCCTTTTTTTTTTTCTTTTCTTTCTTTCTTTCTTTTTTTTTTTTCTGTAATTTTAAAGAAGATCGGGACTGGAGAAGGAAGGGGTTGAGAAATGAAAGCCAGCCTTGCTTTAACTTACATGGCATCTGGCCGTCTCTTGGAGGTAGATGGAGATAAGAAGAGCCTCAGAAGGAATAATTTCCTAATCCTTTACTCTGCATCACCACCACATTAAAATCACTGTCCCCTTTGACAGAGGACCAGTAAAAATAGCTCTGTCCTTAACTAATGCTTTCTTATTTGTTGGGATAAATGGTGACATTTGGTGTACTGGTAGTACAGGTCAGTTTGAACAATTGCTTTGCTGTGAAGGGATGCTGCAGGAGAAGGCAGAAGCTGTAAACAACACCAAAAAGGAACAGAATTAAAATTGCAATGCCCAGTAAGATAAAGGGCCTCATTCCACAGGTTTGGGATGGTCCATGTTTATGTACAGAGAGCATTCTGATAGGTGTTGGCAAAAATATTAGGCAAGACTGCATGAGTGATAATATTCTCCAGGAAGAGAAAAAGCAGGGCCAGAAGGCAACTAACTATCATAAAAGTAATTAATTGTTTTACTTTTTAATGGTCTGGCAAGATCACTGTTTAAAAAAATGAATCATACAGATGGGACCATGATGTCAGACAGACTGTCCATTGAGACTGAAGAGACTAGTTCCTGCTATAAATTATGGTAATGAGTTCATTTTTAAAATGTTTTATGAGGTTGAAAAGTGTGGTGTCAAATTACTTTTCTTAAATCTCTCATTGCTTTGAATGCCTTTCAGAATTCAGAGGTTAACACTTCCTTTCAAAAATTCCTTCCAAGTTTAGTGGCTGTTGTTTTACCAGTCAGGTCTTTCTCCAAGGATGGTTTTAGTGCATGGTTTTCATGACTCAGCTTAAAATGGACAAGACCCCATTGTTGGCTTTCTTGTTTTTGCACCAGCGTTATTGACAAGATCTGCATAACTCTTGGAAAAAGGTCTGTTGTCTAACCAAGCTACTATGGAAACCTGATCCAGTCCATTTAGAAGCCTAATGCCTTTTCCTCTTGAATTTGTGAAGAATTTTGAGGCTGGTCAAACTTCACTTAGAAAATATTCATCAGGGCAGAAGGGTACAGCTTATTCACTCCATTTCACTTCTCTTCTTAAATCAGCTTTGCAAATAGACTCACTGGCCCAGGGTGATGGGGCCAGGCCCATGAGGTCGTTGTAAAGTGGAAGATTTCACTCATTTTATTCCTTCTGTTCCTATGGGGCAGGAGCAGGGAGGAGGAAGAGCTTGTCTTCTTCTTGTTCCCCTCTCTTTTTTTTTAAAGCATGCTCACAAAACTGATATCTGGAAGAATACTATAGTTGCTTGTTCTACATCTGTATTCATGAGGAGAGCTGAAGCTTTACCTCAAGCCTGCATGTTCTAAAGAGAAGCCCGAGTCACAGTGTGTGCTCTGCTCTCCCAGGAGAATTTCCATCTCCCAACCTCTTTCCCTTAGATACCAACTTTTGAAGTAGCAGAACACTTATGGAAAATGGAGAGAATCCATGCAACACCCTGGCAGTCTGCTCTACCTTCTCTAGAGAAAGAACCACCAGGAATACCCTAGATTGTGTCTGGTCAAGGACTTTCCTCAATAAATTCTTCAGGCCATTTCCTTTCCTAGTTTATCACCAAATATTCTGAGGGCTTGAAAGTGTAGAGAGAGGCTTCACTGCCAGTGTCGTTAGTTGCAAATCTCATCTCAGTAAAAGAAGCCTTGCACAATTTGTAATGTGGTTATTCATCATGATTTCTGACTCATATGTGTGTACACTTTATGCTGACTCTGACCACAGCAGTCTCCCATAGAACACAGGCCAGAGGGACAGAGCTTTGGGGACATCTCCTTTAACATTGACAACCAGGAAATGGATATCTTGAGTGAGTGACAGTCTCCTCCTTGAGTCTGATACGCATGTTATGCCTGAGATGCTCCTGGTAAGGTGCAGGACCTGAGGCGATCACAGCCTCTCACCTTTCCCTGTCATCTTCCCTAGAGTGGTGATGATACAACCTCACGATTAGCTCAGGTAATTGGGATAACTCAATTCACAAACTGTGCCTCTAGTTCTTGTCGATATTTCAAACTCTCCTCTGCTAGATCTTTTATGCAAGATGGAAAATCAGTGCTATTGAGATTTATGTCTTTCCCCACTCCTTTGCTCAAGTTGCGCTGATCTTTTCAATAGTGTTGTGGCAAGACAAAGCAAGTCCAAAGCTGGTTTAGCCACCTTCAGTGAGCAGGAACTATGATCACTCCTGGCCAAGAAGGTACAGTTGTAGCTGGGGTACAGCTTGGGCTTCCTCAGATTTCCCTGAGGAGAGGGAAGTGTACACTACAGCTGCCAACATAGAATCTAAGCTATTAGCACAGAGACTTCAAGGAGGTAATCATATTGCTGGCGGATTCAATGGGAGGCAATTCTGGGTCTGGGGGAAAGACTATTGGATTATAAAAATTAGATCTTCAGAAATGTGTTCACTGAATCATTTGGTATCTACCAGGAATATACTGAACAAAACAAGTCAAAAATTTCTGCCCTTATGGAGCTTACATTCTATAGTGGAAATAAATAATAAAATTAGAACAAAGAAGTAAATACTAAGATAAAGGGAATTGGAGGGGGATGCAGTTATGATTTTAAGCAGTATTAATTAACCAGGTGGCCCGGATAGACCTCTGTGTCCCTCCCCTCCCTTTGCCATCCCTACCACTCTGACCTCTCACCTTGATTAACGCAACATCCTACCTGGTCTCTGCTTGCACCCTCATTCTCCTGTAGGCTATCATTAATACAGCAGCCAGAGTGACCCTTTTAAAGGAACGAGAGCATGTCACTCCTCTGTTCAAACTGTCTGGTGGCTGCCTGTCTCCTGCAGAGGAAAAGACAAAGTCCTCATGAGTGATAAGGTTTGAGGTTATAGAGAGCTATAAGCATACTGCTATACTCCAGCCTGAGTGACAGAGTGGGACTGCCTGGCTTTGCTTGGTCCTGACCCAGCCTGTCCCGGACTTCTGGCTTGTCCTTCCCATTTCTCTACTCAGTCCCAGTTGCCTTCAGGGTGGTAAGTCAAAATAATATTCAATTTACAGTTTACAGTTTATGTATTCATCTTGCAAACATATGTGTAGCACCTATTTTGTGCCAGTTGCTGAGCTGAATGCTGAGGATAAGAAACTTGGAATCATGCTTTGGTTTACTCAGGTGTGCTGGGGTCTCTGCTTAGTGCCTCGTATCATCTCATTCAGTTTCTCCCAACAACTCTGTGAGATAAAGACTGCTTTTATCTCTATTGTACAGATGAAAAAACTGGAGGTTAGAAAAGTTAAAAATAGCTTTCCAAAGTCACACAGGGAGGAGAGGTTAAGCTATGATTTGAACCCAGGTGTGTCTGACCTAGCCTCTCTGCTCTAAAACAGAAATAGGCCAACTATTTTTTGTGAAAGGCCAGAGAAGAAATGTTTAGTTTTTATGAACCACATGGTTCTTCTTACCTTGGTGCTAACACAGTCATAGGCAGTACATAAACAGAGGTGTGGCTATGTTCCAATAAAACTTTATTTGTGGACACTGAAATCTGGATTTCACATAATTTTCATGTCATGAAATATTATTCTTCTTTTGATTTTTTCCCAGCCATTTTAAAGTGTAAACAGCATTCTCATATCATGGATCATTAAAAACAGAGAACTGGATTTGGCCCGTGGACCACAGTTTCAAGTCCTGCTCTAAAAGATAAGATCTCTTACCTGATAAGCTTAAAACCTAGGAATTTTCCACATACAATGTATCAATTAGATTTTGATCCTTATAATTCTGAGATTTAGAGATGAGGAAGCTGAGGCCCACAGGGGCTGTTACTTGCTGAGAACCACAGAGTAGAGTGACTGGCTTGGGTTTGGGTGGGGTGGGGGTCATTTCCCCATCTCTTACTCCTGCACGCTGTCTGTAGAATGCCCAGGTCAACAGCCTCCCTGGAATATCATCGGGGTCCATGCAGCCCCTCAAAGTGCTTAGCTCAGGGGTCCTCACCTTTGCAATCCTGAGATCAGGACAGAAAACAAGTCCTAGTAGAGGAGACATAAAGAATTTATAAGGGATTAATTACACATCTTTCCAGAGGCTTAGTTTCCAGCAAAGTTGGAAAAATAGTTTGTTCATAGTTGAACAATACAGTTGTCTCCCGCCAGGCTCTTGGCTTTGAATAGAGCTGCCTCAGAATGAAAAGGTCCAATGACTCTCCTACTGCATTTAAAGGGGTATGTAGATGAAAGAGCCTCCCTTAGAGATGGAGGAAGATAGTATTTGGGAGGTCAATGCCTGATCCTTCTAGCAGTCGTCCCTTCTGAGTGAGGAGCAGACAACACAATGCCCTCACCCGACCTGGGTGAATGGCCCCAGGGAGGGCACCTGCTTGTGAGTTGAGAAGCTAGAGAGGTAGGAACTGTGGGCCTGGCCCATAAAGAGGATCTGGGACCACCAGATTCCTCTTTTGGTGAACTGTCAGAGCTGATAGAGAGGTGAAGAGGTCAGCTTGGAGCTGGGGCTGTCACATGGCATGGTACCAGCTGGGGTTGTGAGAAAAGAGGAATTGAGAAGACGTCAAGTGTAGTAAGGAGGACGTACCAAGGTCAGGCTCTTTTTTGTGCTGCCGCTCAAGTCCTGGTGACTCTCTCCAGTTCTTGCCTCCAGGTAGCCCACCTGGCCCTACCAAGGAGCCCACTGGCATCCCTGTTCTTGGATTTCTGTAAGGGTCCTTCCTACTAAGTTAAATCCCCTTTACTTGAGCTTGCTTCAGTGAGTGTTCCCATCATCCAGAGGAACCGTGACTAGAACACGTGTTCAATTATCTGCTCATTCACTTGGTCAATCTTAATTTCTCGGCTTGGGGATCCCATGGTGAGCAAGACAAAGCCACTGCTGCTATGAATGTCTCATTCTAGAGGGTTCGGGGGAATAAAGATGCTAAACAAGTAAATAGGTGAATATATATATACTATATCAGATGCTGGTAAGTACAGTGGAAGAATGTGGGGAATGTGGAGGGAAGAGGGAAATGATAAAAGTTCTCACTGATAAGTTCTCACCTTTCAGCAGAGACCTTAGGAGATGGAGGAGCCAATCTCACAGATATATGGGGGAAACATTCCAGGCCCGAAGCACAGTGAGCACAAAGGGAGGAGTACGCTTCACATGTCTGAGGATCAGCCAGGGACCAGTGAGGCTGGGCTGAGAGAATGAGGGTGAAAGCAGTGGAGAGTATTTCAGAGAGGCTCCAGGCTATTATGTCATTCAACAATCTTTACCAAACCATCCCTATGTGCCAGGTATCCTGAATGGCCCTGGAATCAGGAATTAGGATGCAAGTGTCTTTGCCCTTCAGAGTCTCCAAATTTCACTGCAGCCATCAGAAACTAAAATAATTGGTAGATTGATTTTATGCTAGGAAAATGAAACAAATATTAGGAGAGCTAAAATGATTGATTCTCTTATTTCCTGGGGCCAATATATCACATGGAAAAAGGTATAGAATTGCAGAATTGAAATGAGACTTTGAAGTTTTCTTTATGCACTTCCACCCCTGTCTCTCTGAGAGAATGCCCCCAAGTTGCCCCCAAAGTGCAACCCTATCTCATGTGTTTTGAAAAGATTCAAATGAGGAATTCCCATAGCTTTCTCTGGACATGCCTTGTCCAAGCCCGATGCATTGAACCTGTGTAATTCTGCATGAAAACTTAAAGGTTCCCCTGCAATGTTCTGCTACTACCAAAAGATGTCACAAGGTGACCCAATTCCTTCATTTAAATGTTATTTTTAGTGAATGTCAGATAAGGGAAAGAGGATCATGATGAAGCTGAGAATGAATCCCCTGCGTGTGCCTCCTCTATTTCATCCGCCCACCTGTGAAGGACAAGACTGACACTTGGCTGGTCTCACACAAGGAGATAGTATCTGACTAGATCCCAAAATAGGCGCGCTTCAGCAGAAGGATGACTTCGTCTTTTCTCTTCCAAAGAAAATCAAAACTGTCCCCAAATTAAGTCCCTAAATGCATAATAACTCTGCTAAGTAATGGACTTGAATGTAATTTATCACTTCCCCAGAGACAGAAATAACATTAATAACTATAATTTGGATACGGCTGCTCCTCGGATTTACAATCAATCTAACAGATTGTTTCTGTGTCTTCCATGAAGAGTCTACACAGTGACCTGTGGTCTCTTAAAGAAAGTGCTTGAAAGTGAAATATTACCAAATCTCCTACTGTGTTCTTGTGATGGACAGATGGATCACTAGTCAATCTTGCCTCTGCTATTCTGCTTTTGGTGTCTTCATGTATGTGTGTCCCCGTGAGCACACTTGCATGCATGCGTGTGTGTGTGTTCGTGTGCATGTGTGACTCTGTGTATGTGGGTTTTGGAGAATACATTAGAAATCTGCCTTCTACTCATCCCAGTGCCTTTCCACGTTTTTATTCCTTTTGTTTTGCACCCCAGGAAGGGCAAAAATGCTTATTTGTCAGAAACACAGATTACCACCATCTGTTTGGCAGGGTCCAAAAATGAAATTGTTCAAGATAACACTTGGGATTTGATGAAGGCAGTTAGTTTCTTTGGGTAAAGTACAGTACTATTAATTCAACTAGAACACAGGTTTAATCCCTGTGGGCCGCCTAAAGTCAAACAGATAAAATCAGCTTAACAGTCGGTATTTCTATTATCTGAACATCAACCAGTTATCGCCTAAGTGTTTGCTGTTGGCCACATTTGGGAAGCCACATGAGGTGAGCTTGGCTCTATGAAATTATTATGGAGGAAGTGGCTCAAGGAAATACTTTGATGGCCTTGCTGATGGAAATACTGTCTTCATGAAATAACGACTAAATGGCAGTAGACTGCCAACATTTGGTGCTTGTGTTAAAAATAAGGAACCCAGCATTTGCACACACATCTATTTTTTCACTATGATAATTTTTATACCCAGTAGAGTCTAGTAGTTAAGATTTTGAGTTTCAGAGTCAGAGAATTTTAATTTAAAAATCCTCCTTCAAAAAAAATAATAAAAATTTTAAAAAATTTTTAAAAATCCTCCTTCACCTCTTACTAGCTGTGTCAACTTGGACAAATTAATGAACCTCTCCAGGACTCAACTTCCATTTAAACTGAGGTTTAATCAGGCCCAACTTATTATTATAAGCATTATATAAAGTGACACATATAAAGCACTTGCAGTTAATACCCCCATGGTAATTATTCAATAAATGTTAGCTGTCGTTATCCAGTATTATTTGCTTCTATAGATAATAGTGTCTACATAATCAGGTTATTGCAAGCTTTAAATCAGATAATTCACATAGCCAGCTAAGCACAGTGCCTAACTCCGAGTAAGGGCTCAATTAATGCTGGCCTTGATGACAGTGATGATGACGACAGTAACCTGAGAGGTGAAGTAATGATCCAAATTCACACAGATGATACCCATCACCTGAATAGTGTACATTGTACCAAACAGGTAATTTTTTATTTCACACCTCCTGCCATCCCCCTAATGCATCTCCAGTGTCCATTATGTTGCTCCACATGACCTTACGTGCCCAGTTGCTTAGCTAAGTGAGAACATGTGGTATTTGGTTTTGTGTTCCTGGGTTACTTAGAGTAATGGCCTCCATTTCAACCAGGTTGCTGCAGAAGTCCATTCTTTTTGATGGCTGAGTAGTATCCCATGGCATATACCCTACATTTTCTTCATTCACTCAGCCATTGGTGGGCACTTAGGTTGGTTATAGATATCTTTGCAATTGTGAATTGTGTCGTAGTGAACATAAGGGTGCAGGTATCTTTTATTTTTTTAAATAAAATTACTCCTTTTCCTTTGGGTAGATCCCCAGTAGTGGGATTGCTGAACTGAATGGTAGATCTGCTTTTAGTTCTTTGAGAATTCTCCATACTGTTTTCCACTGAAGTTATACTAATTAACATTCTCACCAACAGCGTATAAACATTCCTTTTCAACTGCACCTGCATCAACATCTATTTTTTTGTTTGGTTTTTGTTTTTACTTTTTGATAATGACCATCTGACAGGGGTAAGGTGGTGTTTCTTGTGGTTTTAATTTTCATTTTCCAGATGATTACTGACATTGAGCCTTTTTTCTTGTTTGTTGGCTGAATTATGTACTCCATTTTCTTCATTTGTCTGTTGAGGGACGCTGAGGTTGATTCCATATCTTAATTGTATGGGTAGTGCTACAGTAACACAAAGGGGCAGATATCTCTTAGATATATTGATATTTTTCTTTAGAATATATAACCAGTAGTGGGATTAGTGACTCTCATAATAGTTCTATTTTTAGTTTTTTGAGGAAACTCCGATCTGTTTTCCATAGTGGCTGTACTGAATCACATTCCCACAGAGTGTTTCCCTTTCTCCACATCCTCCACGGCATGTATTATTTTGTCTTTTTGATAATAGCCATTTTAACTGAAGTGAAATGTTATCTCATTGTGGCTTTAATTTGCATTTTCATGATGATTAGTGACAGTGAGCATTTTTCATATACCTGCTGGCCATTTGTATGTCTTCTTTTGAAAAAAAGAAGGTTGCTTCTCCATGGTTTGAGAATCTAGGTTTTTCTAGAACCACATTTCCAATAGAAGCCAGTTTCTTGTACCTTTCTTCACATCATGAATTAACCACTTTTTTAATGTTCAATGAATTCATTGGTTGGTAATTTTTTATAGAGAAATTAGAAAACTGGAAAGTTATTGAGTGCACAGCAGTAGAGAACCACAAATCCACATCAAGATGAAGTTGAAAATGACGAATTCCTCTGTATCATAGACTACAGGGTCACACACAAAGGGTAGGAACTGCAGATTGTAAATACACTAGTGTTGAATCCTCAAATGCCATGGGTCTGCTCTTCCCATGTAATTCTCAGAATATTGTTCTAGAAGAAATCTTTGGAGAATTTGGAGAAAAGCCCAACATAATTTCAAAGAACATTAACTTTAAACTGACTCTTGGTATTTGCGTTATCTACAAGTTCAAATTTGACCAAATTCATTTTTTAAAGTTTAAATAAAGTGATATCATAAAGGACACCTATTATTATAGTGGTAGAGAGAGAGTTATTGTTTTAATTGCAGTAATTCATCATAGTGGTTGAGATGGTTAGAGATGGAAAATGCACATTTCCTCAGTAATCTGAGAGACTGTTTTCTTCAACAAAACTCATTTAGAGTTTTAGATGTTACCATATTTCTAATTATATTTATTTACACCAACTAATTATTATTTTGGATTCAAGATAAGCATTTTTTAAAAGCCATTCTACCTTACAAAATTGGGTCTTACGGAGGGCAATAATAGATTATATAGGCAACAATCCCTGGCCTAAACGTTTCTGGGAGATTATGGAAAAAATTAAATCTATTTCTCACTTTGTTGTGTTTCTCTTCTCAGCAGAACTTTCCTCTCATTTTCATAGTAGTGACAATTATTCAAGGCATTCTAATGAATGGTAGAGGAGGACAATGGGAAAGGTTCAAAGAAGAAGCGAGTCTTGAGCAATATCAGGCACCAAGGGCGTAGGCCATTCCTTACATGGTTAGGTGTCAGTGAAGAGCAGATGAAACTCATCTCTCCCATGCAGGGTGCACTCCATGATAACAGAACTTTTCTGGAATTGGGTGGGAGGGAGAAGGAGGGGGTGGCATCCCTGGCTTCTGGTTCCTGCTTCCAGCAAAATAGTTTATGGATCATCTAACCATCCATGCGTGCGGTCCTTGCTCATTTGATACTTTCCCACACATGATACTCAGTACCCTTCTCTGCTTGGCACTAGGTGATAAAGCAATAGAAAGCCCTCACTTGAGACCGTGGTGTGTACAGCAGACTTTATATAAATATGGGGAGATGGAAGGATTTTAATACCCCTGAAATGTAAACAACTTAAAACTAAATTTAGTGTACCACTGAGCTTAAATAACTGCTCCTGTCTCCTGAAATGTTGTTTAGCCTTCTCATTCTTTCCTTTCTCTCCTCTCCTAAGGGCTAATTTATTCCATTTTCTTATATATAACCATCCAGCTTTTCCTTTGTTCTACTTGCCCTTCCAGGTGCTATATTTGGCCCATGTAAATGCCACCAATGTGGTTTTTATGCATTCATTGTTTTTCGGTAAGTATTTATTGGGCACCTACTACTTGCCTGGCACTGAGCTAGGCACTGAGGATCCAAGGAGTAAAAGATTGTTATCCCTGCCCTCACAGAGCTTAGCAGCTAGTACTTGTTACCAAAAGAATTCTGGTAGCAATGAAGTTATCATACTAATTCTTTTTACACTTCACTTTGAATGTTGGCATCAAACATTCTAATTCATCATGACATCCAATATTCTGTTATCATCATAATTTCCAAGTGTGCCCTCATGGGAATATGGCAGTGGGCTATACATGTCCCAAGTAAGTTTCTGTATGTTGAAATCAAGAAAGGGAGAACCAGATCTATAATAGATATTGAAAATACTAAGTACAGAGGAGATCATTTCAAATTCTCCCTAAAAACCTCCTCTTAGGTATAGCTGATCTAGCTAGAGCTGTCATGAAGAAGAAGGAGAAAGAGCCTGGTCATCACTGCCTAACTTCCTTCATTGGAAAAAAAAAAAACCAAGGGAAGTACCCACTATGTTCCCAGGGGTATGGGTCAAAATAAACAGTGCATTGTGGAGGCATGAAAACAGCATTCTTCAAGCATGTTTAAGACTTAAATTAGAGATTCCCAAGACACACAAGAGTGGAACAAGTGTGAGGCCAGGAGTTTTTTGAATCAGCTCAAAGGGAGCCCTTTTTCTTTTCTTACAAGTACCATGCAGGTGCAACTGAAAGGGATTCAATTGGGGACAGCTAGAGACATGCAAAATAAGAGTCTAAGCCAGAAGACCCTGGTACTTGGGACTGGAAAGGAAGGCCAGCAGTCAATGGGTAGATTGTGCTGGCTTCTTATCAGGCCTCACAAGCTAAATAGTACAGGGCTTGTCCAATATGCAGATGGGGAAAGAGCAGATTCTTGTTTTCTACTAATGGCCTCACAACTACTGTCAAGTGAGAAGCAAGAGCAACAGACAGTGGGGATTTATATAGAACAGGAGTGGGATGGCTGGTTTGGCCTGGCATCGTGCAACCCACCCACACACCTTCATGCGTGGGGCAGGCCTGTCTAGCAGAACCCCGGCTCCTAACAGCCTCAGAACACTGATGTGGCAGGTAGTCTTTGTTAGAGAGCAAGATATATTTCTAGGTGTTTCTGCCCCAGTACCCCTCCACCTCTGGCAAGAGAAAGGAAATGCCACTCTCTGAAAGCCTGGCACTTACCAGAATACTTCAATTGGAAAATTTTGTTGCACTCTCTGCTTTTGTATTAAAAAGATATTCATATGTTATACTCTATGATACATTGATTTTAAGTATAACATTGTTTAAATTACCAATTAAATTGCTTTATGTCCCAACACCCGAATCTTTAAGGAAAACTTTAGATTTAAGGAAAACTTTAGATTCTAGGAAAATGGACTTGTTTATCTCGTGGCTACTAGTACCTGACACATGGCTCTGTGTTCTCAAGGGGGGGCAGTGTGTGTGCTCTGAGAAATAGAGCTTGATGGAAATGAGGAGCAATACCAACAGACATGCTGTCTTGTGTGTGCAGAGAGAAGGATGCATTTGTTTACTGAGTCATTATTTTGTCATTGCCATCTCCACTGTGCCCCCTTTCCATCCTGTGTCCTTATGTTGGTGTCATTTGAATGTCAGTTCTTGCCAATTCTCAGTCACTTAATATGATAAACAACCACATAGCCACATCCGTAATAGATTGAAAAGCTATGCATTATTGAAATCTACTCATCACAGTCTTTCACAGAATCAACACAGGCCTGGATAGAACTATGAGGAATACACGGAAACAGAGTTATCCAAAACATTTGATTATCAACTTCTTCCATTTCCATCTTGGAGTGGAAATAATGAGAATAAAAAAGGGTAAGTTCCTAAAATAGGATAGAAACTGAGAAACAAGTAAAGTAAAAGAACCACAAGTATAATCCTTTCTCAACTTCACAATATGATCACTTCGGGGCAGGTAATCCATGTGAGAGATTCTTGTGAGACTCCAGTTACATCCAAAAAGTCACGTCTTCAAAGTAAAACAGAATATGGGGACAAATACCAAGGTGAAGTTATAGCTTCTTCCTAAATTAACACAAGTGAGATTTTGCCCAGATGGCCCAGATAATTACTCATTTCCCAAGGCAACTAAGATGATGAGTGCTTGCCCCAAATGAAGACTATGAATGCTTGAGACATACCATGGCCGGAAGCACAAGCAACCAATTCCTTAAAAACTTAGTTGCAGGAGAAACTTTTCTTTCTTACTTTTCTCCTCTCTAGTTGGAAATACCACTTGAGCCACCCCACAAAATCAAGGAGGCATTCCATCAGAAAGTCAAGAATACATTTCCACATGTGGGATGTGCCACTTGAGAGGAAATTGAAACATCTACCAAAGCGGAGGAGAAAAGCTATCTTTTAACTTAGGGGTTTATGTACAGGCTGATTCCTGGAAGACTTGCTCTCTTAAATGAAGCAAAAAACCTCATGGCTCAGTATGAAATGCTCACCAGCAGGACCTCGCAGATGAAAATGCTATCAGGGACAGCTGCCTTGCCAAAATCCATAGACAATGAGAACTCAACAATGAAACTTGAAATCACTTCTGAAATTCCAGCTTTAAAACCAAAAGGAGAGAGTTCAGCCCTAGTGTTTTAGTAGTTGCCAGTGAATGACACACTGTTATCAGGAATAAGAGTTACAAAGGAGGCTCCTCGCCCATACAGCCTGTTCGGGACTGAGTGGGTAACACTGGCAAGTAATTTCTACTCACCCCAAAGGTAGCCAGGCATGTTGTCAACTTTCCTTTTTAATCTTTTTCCTTTTTAAAAACCAAGCCTCAGAGGGTAAATCTCAGAGAATATTGCCAAAGTACCAAAGCTGTGATTTTCTTGGCCTAATTTGACATTCTTAGGAAAACCCCATACTGAAAACTTAGGGCAACAAATCCAGTTGGCAAGGGGTCCACGCTGAGAGCAGCACTGTTCTGAGCATGCGTGTAGTGGTGTGCCAGCCCAGTGGGCCGGTGAGGCGAAACTAGTCATGGAGTCTTAAAAACCATCAACTGGCCGGACGGAAGAGAGAGACCTAGATGCTGGTTCCCACTCCTTCTGTAGCTCCAGCTGCATCCTCCCAGAAGGGGCCTGGGCAGCGCTGCTGACGGAAGAGTCCGCCTGCATGCCCTCCTTGCTTCCTTTCCCGGCTCCCAGCAGCCCAGACGCCTGGGAGTAGCCTCCCGCCTCCAGCCCCCTTCCAGAGGGAGTGATCTATGAACCAATTCCCACTGGCTTGTTAATGATTCGCTGCTGGATTTGTTGGCTTCTCTCTGGAGATGCAAAGCAAGGCATCTCTAAGGATGGAATTTCACAGATGCTGTTGATCCGAGAGGGAGTGTTGGCTGGGAAGAGGGCCTTCTCATCTCCTCTCAGTGCCCACCACCTTCTCTGACTGGGGGGTGGTCTGCCCACCCTCTCACACCCAACTCCACACTTTCTGTTCTGACACAGAGTTCGTCAAAGGCTCCTTGACCCAGGGGAAGCCAGTCTTGCCTGGTGGGTTACTGTCAGAGGAAAGGAATAGAGTGACATTTCTGTAGGCACCTGCGTGTCCTGAGAGATTCCAGAATCTGTGCAAAGGCAAACAGTTACATAAAGAAAGAGAGACTTACTTCAGTCCTGGATCTTCGATGGGGCCTACAGTACCACGTGGGCTATTAAACAATAATGTGGGGATTACCACCATCTCTTCTCTGTTTGCTCTTCTGAGTCATGCTCTAGTGTAAGCAGCAAAAAAGGCGATGACCTTTCTCATGAGTTTAACTTAAAGAGTGGCTGGTGCCCAGTGGAAAATTTTGAAAGTTGTCGTTATGAACCAATTCAATGGCTGGAGTATTTCTGCAAGGCTCTTTTCTGGAGAAAGGGTTTCAGGGTGAGAAGCTGACGTGGTGGGAGGATGATTCTGGAGGTCTAGGGAAGCATTAGGACGGCAAGAGACCGTGAACAAACTCTCCAGCACCGCTGTGCCACTCAGATTTCCTTGAGATTTTTCTGAACTTTTAACTTGAAGACATACTTGGTTTGAAAGAGAATTCTTCTTTCTTAAGGGTAGTTTGGCTTGTAGGCAGGGGCAAGAAAGTTCAAATCCAAACACTGGAGGCTTTTCCTTGTTACGTTGATAACCTGTAAGAAAACATTCTGTTTTCTTCTCTGGTGTGGAGGTGTTAATGTGTGCCCATATCAGTCTTACAAAAAAAGTTTGGAAGACTGTGTAGTTATAATTGTTTGGGTGAAAATCTATGCTAAATACTGAGGAAAAGAGCAGTTAATTCCTAATCTGAAAATTTTTTGTTGTGATTCTCTTCCTATGGCAGGTTCATTGAGGCTGTGTATTAGGGTGTGTTAGCAAAAGACAGGTCTCATTATCTACTGAGTTATCTTTCCAAGCTTTCTTTGAGGGGAGATGGCTAATGAATGACCAAGAGCAAGCATATGGAGTGTAGCAGTGCTTTCCGTACAGAAGACAGGCACTAATTAATCTCTGTTGAAGTTGGAGAGAGAGGAAAAAAGGAACTTGTATTAAAGCAAGAGAGATATAAGTTATGTCTATATCTCTTATGTCTATAAGTTAGACATAATAAAGAACTTGTGATTATGAGCATTTTAGGTTGCTGAGGAGGGCAGGCAAAACCATAATCTTGATTTGGCCAGTATAGAAAGCGATGATACCAGCCAAATTTTGTACAAGGAGAGAGTAGTGTCTATATTACCTGAAAAAGTTAGGTCTGTTTCTGGCATAAGCAGGTTTCATTTCCCTATAGCCAGCACTCTAACCTGTAGATGTGGCAATTATTTTAGGGTCGCTCCCTAGAAAAGTCCCCTTTGGAAGCCTTTCTCCTCACTGTGAAAGCAAATTCATTGACAGTTGGAAGACTATAGATTTTTGTTAAGCTGAGAGGATTTTTTTCTTTTCTTTCTTTTTTTAAACCTTTTTATTCAGTCTGTTAAACCACCAAAGATACAGATTCTTCCCAAGGGGCTATTTCCACCTTCATTTATTGAGACTACCAGGTCATATCACTTGTTTTCAATTAACCCAGAGCTATTTAAAACTCTTAGGCCATTAACTGTTTTACTAGATGCCTGCTCTCCCCAGTCACCCTCCTCTCCCTCCAGCCTGGCCACCCCTCTATCCTTCTCTCCTCCTATGTGCTCCTCTGTCCCTCCTGACTCTCTAAGCTGGTGTTTTTCAACCGTTTTTATCTCATGGCACACTTGAACCTATAGTTAAACTTCCACAGCACACTTAAATCATGGTGATCAAAAACAAGAGTTAAAAAAAAAAGAATATACTTACTGTTCTTTGAACTTCTTTTGAAAATAATTTAATTAATGATCTTTAAAATTTTTTGCAACACACCTAAGATCCTCTCATGGCACACAGATTGAAAATCACTACTCTAGACGGCGCTGTGGCTCATCCTAGCACTCCCAGAGACCCAGGTGGTGGATTGCTTGATCTCAGGAGTTCAAGACCAGCCTGAGCAAGGGCAAGACCCCCATTTTTACTAAACATAGGTAAACTAGCTAGGCGCTGTGGCAGATGCCTGTAATCCCAACTACGCAGGAGCAGAGGCTAGAGGATCAATTGAGCCCAAGAGTTTGAGTTTGCTATGAGCTATGATGCCATGGTACTATTCAGGGCATAGAGTGAGATAGATAGATAGATAATCACTGCTCTAAACCCTCTGCATTTTCCTCTGTCCTTCAGAGGAAGCCCTCCTTCTGGATGGCTTCTTGGTGCTCCTTGTGAGCACCTTTATAGTTCTTGCCTCTCCTGGTACCTGGTAGCACCTACCTCCCTCCCTCTCTCCGTCCCTCCTCCCCTTCCTCTCTCTTTTCCTCCCTCCCTACCTCTTTCTCTCTCCCTCCCGTCTTCCCCTTTTCCTCCTCCTCCTGTATTTTTCTCTCTTTCTCCCTTATAAGCCATATTCTCTGCACCTTCCAGAGCCATGGTTGGAAAAACTAGATTGCTTCCTGGGATCTACAATAAAACCTCTGACTAAAAATCCCTCTGGGAGAGCTAGGAAAGCCAGAACAGGCCTTCAGATTTGTTTATTCATTCAACAAATATTTATTGAGCAGCTACTTATGTGCCAGGCCCCTAGATTAAAACTATTGACAATCTATAAGCAGAGAAAGAGATAACTTTACCCATCTGACATACAAGCTTAATTGAAAATTAGGGGATAGACTAAAAGACCTTGTTTTATTCCCTAGTCCTCTGTTCGTAATCACTGATTATTGCTGCAAAAAAGATCAGAGACCTTTTACAAATATTGTGAGCATCTTAATGGCCATACTGGTTTGCCTTGGAATGTCACTAGGATTGTGTGTGGTAATTAGTCTTTTTCCAGCCAAGGGCCCCTTCAGTATTGCAGTGTCTGGTTCTTTCAAATTCTTTCTAAGCAACCAGTTTCCAGATAATTGTAATCAATTATTTCCTATGGGCAAACCTTTCTCAATAATGAGCTCATCATCCCATCAGGTGAAAATATAGCAGTACGATTAATATTTGGGCATGAAAACAAATTACTGTTTCCTGAATAATGAGTTCTGAGTCCTGTTTTAAAGCTGAATATGCAGAGCAAAACCAAAATTTAATTCTTTTCATGAGAACTGACAGACTTTACTTCAAACCAACTTCACTGCATTAAAACATGATAAAAGTCTGCAAGCCAGCATAGGAATATCGCAATTGTAGGCTCACTGAGAAAGGGAAGAATCCTTATATTGTTCAAGTACCACACAATGGGTTTGCAGTGGAGTCGCTCCATCCCAGATGGATTCGGCTTCTCCTCCCTTACCACCTGGGTTCACTTCATGGTGAAACAGAGGCAGCAACCACAGCTACCAACTCCTGTACTTGCTTTAGACTATACAAGAACTGAGCAACCTGATTTGGGTGCTGGCGGAGGCTGAAGGATAATGAGAGTGAATTCCCTGTGAAAAAGTCTGGTACCAGGGCCAGACTGCAACTGGGTCAAGTCATGTCCAGCCAAGATGTGGAGGAGGGGAAGGTGGATGGAGGCTCACCAGGCCTCTGTGGAGGTGGAGATGGTGACCAATCTTTGTGACTGCATTAGTGACCCTGACCCTGTACTAGGACTGGGGTCTGAGGTTGCTCGTAGAGTATCTTCTCCAGGAAGCCTTTTCTGACTCTTCAGACTGTTGGATGGCTTCTTAGTGCTCCTTGTGAGCACTCCTTTATAGTTCTTGCTGCTTTCTGAAATTCTCTACTATTTCACAGTGGTTGACACCATGGTCTTTGGAGAAAGGTGGTATAGTTTTATCACTAATTAGCTATATGACCTTGGGCAAGTCACTTAACCTCTCTGAGCCTTGGCTTCTTCATGAATAATATTTAATAGGATTGATGTGGAAATTAAATGAGTTAGTAAAAGGCCTGGAATATGTATACTAATCATTATGACCATCCTCATCAATAATATCATTTTTCTCACTTGATCAGTAGTATGTTCCTCACTTCTCAAGTTCAGGGTTCAGTTATTTATCTTCTTCTCGTAAGAGCTAAATGCATAGATGTTCTCAGTAAATTCAATGGATTTCGTATAAGTAGCTGCCAGATTGTAGAGAGAGGCTGATGTGCCTCTCTCAGGAAGATGATTACCCTGGAGAAATCTCAGAGTGATGCGGAGGTGGTCATTTGCTCCTCTAAGTGTTTGCAGCGGTTGATGACAAGTGATAGGAATAGCCTTTACTGTGAGGGATTGGGATAGGAAAGATTCTTGATAAGAAGGTGGTATGATGAATCCAGAGAATCTTTCACCAGAGACAGGCTTCCAGTCAGATCTCGGGTGTGTCCATTTACAAGGGTGTGACTGATGGAACATATCCACTAGGAGAAGCTCCCTGGAAAGGAGCCCAGAACAATGAGTATTGAAAGTGTAGCTGTGTGTTACCCCTACCGGTCCGTGCGTGGTGTGTACTCATGTGGGGTCCACTCAGAAATGACTCCTCCTTCTTGAGGGAGGAGTCCTCTGTACAAACAGGCAAATTTGTTTGCATCTGGGATATACGGGTGTGGTCTCGCCTAAGGGGAACAATCTGGATGACTTCTCAGGCTCCTTTTCCACTCTGAATGCAGGAAATAATTGGTGTGGGGGAAAGAGTAGTGGGGGCTATATATATATATATATATATATATGTGATGAGAGAGAGAGAGAAAGGGGGGAAGATAAGAAAAAAAGAAGAGAAACTTACAGCATCTCTAACTAAATTGATTCCACAATAATGTTGCATTTATTTATTTATTTATTTATTTATTTATTTATTTATTTATTTATTTATTTATAATGTTGCCCTTCTTAAAATTAACATAGCTAGTGAAATAAAGAGGTGACTGGTGACTTGGAACTATTTCAGCCAGCAGCATTTCTACCAATTCATCAAAGATGTCATTAAGCCTGAGAATGACTAAAATCTGGTGATATAAATACTGCTTTCAGCAGCTTTTCTCAAGGGGTGAAACTGGCTCGCCTCTGGCACAGCGGACGTCAAAATTAAAGGGAGAGATATTCATGTGACATGGTAGCAAAATACAGCTTAGGAGAAAGCCTCATTACTGAGCAAGGAATAGCAGGGAAAATGCCGACTGGGAGTTTGGATCTCTGGGCTCTAGTCCAAAATCTGCTACTTACTAATATGTGACCTTGGCCGAGTCACTTCATTTCTTGGCACCTTAGTTTTGGTATATAGCATATCTCCTCCAGCTCTAATATTTTAACTTATTAAAGCACCAAAGTACATCCAAATGAAATATCCAATAAGACATAGCTATATTCTTTCCCTGTCTTTACACATTGGAATTGTGTTAGTCCGTGTTTATCAGAGTCTAGACAAATAGTTGAATGGGTTGCATGTCAATTCTCTTGCAAAAGTTTCCTGCAATGAAAATTGCTCTGTCATTTAAACAAATGAACAGATTCCCAGGTCATGGCATCTAATTCAGTAGATGATTTCTACAATTAATTCTTTCACCAAGTTACTTAATAGTCGTGTTTCATACCAGCTCTGTGCCCAGTGTTGTACGAAGGGAGATGGCAGCAAGACCACCACACTTATAAACCCACCACCAAATGACAGCTCAATAAAACAATATTGGCAGAATCCTGGAATCTGTCCCAGGATCTGACCTGCACATTCATTTCAAAGTGAGCACGTACACGAGCATTTCAGCTGAAGGCAGCTTAGCGCAGGGTGTGCCTACCTGCAGCATCATATAAAATGCTTTCTTCAGTACTGTGTCAGCCAGGTTTGCACTGACTAACTTCAATCACGGCTGGCACAAAATTCCATTTCCTTTGTACAGGGGACAATAGAAATATAAAGGGGAAGTTCCACCCAAAGTCTAAAGGACAGGGCCTGGAATCCATGCTAATTTTGCAGGGGATGATGACTGTCCCCTTTGTGTTGGGGCCACCCACTGGGTTCCATCTCCTAAGAGGTGGTAATAAGGGGTGAAAACTGGCACCTGGGCTTGGAGGATGTCCACAGCACATTTTCCTGTAGACTTTTCTCTGCTTCCCTGAGGATATGATCAGGCCTCCTAGTGCTGGTATTGCAAAGGCCCAAGTGTTTTAACTACCAAAAACCCATGAAGAAGCAAGTGACCAGCAAAGTGGGCACAACAGGTAAAGATGCAGCTTTGTAACATTCAACAGGAGTTTGTAAAAAAGGGTTTCCAACTTAAACCTTTAAGTCACTCACCTGCAAGAGAGAGTGTGTGTCTGTGTGTGTGTGTGTACGAGATGTTTTCTCTGTTCTCCTTTCTTAAGTATTAGAGAGCCCTAATGGCTGGGGCAGAGCAGGGGCAGATATGGGGTAGAAGAAATCAAGGCAGCAGTTCCCAACCCTCAGTCGTCCTGGTTTACAAGAGTCTGCTGTACAAGAATTTGTACTGAGTCCTCTGCAAACTGGAGCAGATTTGAGGGGAAAAGATAAATCAAATACTAAATTGTAAGAGCCATGCAATTCCTGGGAGAAAATTTGTCCTTAAGGGACAGAAAATTCTGGCACAGAAAGCTGGGCTTAGCAATAGGGCTTAAGGATCAAAAGGAGTAATGATCCTTGGTTCAGCATGAGGGCTGTTCCTTTAAACCACCCTGGCCCAATTATCTTGGTGTTGTATGCTAGCCCTAGAGAGAAGAATGAATATTAATAAAACTGGTGAAGCTGTGTTACCAAACTCTGATACCATGTAGCCCAAATGACTCCACTGCAAGATGAGGCCTCTCCCCCAATAAAGCATAACACAAGGTAGAACACTATTTTCTTTCTTTGTAAGTCTGCCAGGTGACAGAGGCACTTGGTAAGCCTCAGCAGCAGCAGGGGAATCAACCCGGATGGGCAGAGGCTGGCAGTATTGGCAACAGGATGCATACAGCAGCATTGTCACAATGCACCCAGGCCCACAAAGAATCTCAAACACATTTGAGACAACTCCCAGGTCTGCCAAGGACACCTCCATGGTGAAGGACTGTGGAGAGGGAGTAATGCACGTTGAGTCCTGTGAGTCAGTAAAACTCTATATTAAGGGCCAAATTGAAGACAGGCACAGTGGCTCATGCCTGTAATCCTAGCACTCTAGAAGCCCAAGGCAGGAGGATCAGTTGAGGTTAGGAGTTCAAGACCAGCCTGAGCAACAGCAAGATCCCATCTCTATAAAAAATAGAAAAAGTAGCCAGGTGTGGTGACACATGCCTGTAGTCCCAGCTACTCGGGAGGCTGAGATGAGCTGTGATGATGCCCCTACACTGTAGCCAGGGTGACAGAGCCAAACTCTGTCTCAAAAAAAAAAAGGACCAAATTGCTTCATTGGTTGATACGGCCTGAAGACAGGTGGGACCCGCTTCTGTGGAAATGTGGTTTTAAGGGACATATCCAATACTTATGTTTCATTTCAGATATGCTCAGCCTCCCTTGTCTTATTCCAGCTGCTGCAGAAATGACCAGCTCTGCCTGGATTTGAACAACCAAGGGAACAGGGGGTTGATCCTTGGGATATAAACCAATGTCTTTCCTCAGCTACTCAGTGTTTGTGCAGTGATCCCGTAAACAGAGTGACCGAGGTAGCAAGGTTGGAGCCTATGCATGGGCCCAAAACTAGGGCTCCCTCTTATTGGGGCTATTCTAACTACTGTGACTGCCAGAGAAGAAACTGATCTTGATTCCTTGATATGACATCATTCTTCAAAGAGATCAGCCAACCACTTCATAGTAGGGTGGTTAGGTTGGACCCCTGATATCCTAACGAGGCAGCAATTCATCTTTACTGAAATGATACCTACTCTGGATATAGGTAGTTTGTTTTTCCTTCTCATGGTGCCTCCACCAGCAAGAGCATCATCTAGGCGTTTCCAAATGCTGATAAATATAGGTGTGGCAGCCCTCATATTACCTGCAACCAGGAGACCCATTTTGTAGCAACAGCATAAGAAGTGTGGCGATAGGCACAAAACTACAGGATCTACCATTGACCTCACCAATCGGGATCAGCCAGTTTAATAGGATGGTGGGATGGGCTATTAAAGGCTCAGCTGAAACACCAGCTCAGAAAAGCTGGAGCACTCTCCTTTGGGCATGCAGTTTGTGTGATGAACTAACAGCCAATATATGGACCCAGTAGTTAGAATAAATGAGTCTGGGAAATAGGCATGGCCTTGCTCATCATTACTCACAATGATCTTCTTATGGAATTTGTGTTTTCCATCCCCACAAACTTAGAACTTCCCAGGTTCCTAGAGGTCAGTAAGGTTTCCACTGAATGTGAAGCTGCAACTTGCTACCAGCTCACGTGGGGCTTCTCATGCTGCTGGATCAGCAAGCAAAGAAAATCACTGTACTGAGTATGTTAAGGAGCTGGTATTGTGCTGCACAATGTGAACAGGAGAAAGTGTGTCTGCAATCCATGGCACTCACAAGGATATGTGTTAGCACATCCAGAGAAAATGGACATTGTAGCAATCACAGACCAAGGGCCCCTTGGTGACGTAGGTCTTGCTCATACTACTGGGCAAGCAGTCCAGGTCAAAGCAAATTACTGGCCAGGGGTGATAGAAGTCTAAAATGGGAGGTGGGGGGCGTGTTGGAATGTCAAGTATGGCCTTAGGACCAGCTGCCACTGTGGGGCTACATCTTTCTTACTCATCTTCTTGCCATGGATCTTTTTGGAAATTCAACTGCCTTGGGGCAGTGCCTGTGGCTCAGTGAGTAGGGTGCCAGCTCCATACACTGAGGTGGCGAGTTCAAACCTGGCCCTGGCCAAACTGCAACAAAAAAATAGCTGGGCATTGTGGCAGGCACCTGTAGTCCCAGCTACTTGGGAGGCTGAGGCAAGAGAATCGCCCAAGCCCAAAAGCTGGAAGTTGCTGTGAGCTGTGATGCTATGGCACTCTACCAAGGGTGACAAAATGAGACTGTATCTCTTTAAAAAAAAAAAAAGGAAATTCAGCTGCCACCATCTTAAAGGAGAGTATGTATGACTTACACCACTCCCTTCGAAGAAAAAATGAGGGCATCATGTTCTCAGAAAATAGAGGCTCCGGAGTGTAGCCTGGCATGAGCAGACCTCATGGGATGAGGGGTGTGCTTCCTGAGACCAGCAGTCCCCAACCTTTTAGGCACAAGGGACCAGTTTCAGGGCCGGCAGTTTTCCCACAGATGGATTGGGGGGATGGTTTGGGATGATTCAAGCACGTTACATCTCCACCTCAGATCGTCAGGCGTAACACTCTCAAAAGGAGCACCCAACACAGGTCCCTGGCACACGCAGGTCACAGTAGGGTTTGTGCTCCTCTGAGGATCTAATGCCGCCGCTGATCTGGCAGGAGGCGGGTCTCAGACAGTGATGGGAGCAATGGAGAGCAGCTGTAAATATGGGTGAAACATCGCCTGCCATGAACTTTCTTGTCAGCCCAGTTCTCTATCAGGCCATGGACCAGTCCTGGGGTTGGGGTCTGCAACCTTAGGCTGTTCCTGTTCACCACTTTAAATCTCTTGGCTTCACTTGTCCCTTGTTCCAGATGTAACTGCAGCAAGCAGCTTCCCAAAGGCACAGCCAGACGGTGCTTTGCCTCACGCCCACCCTGTGCACTGTCACCTGTTACTCTAGGGCTAATCTGTTTGATACCAAGATGTAGAAATTCACAGCAACCCTTAAATGTGTACAGTCTGGGTGTGGAGGAGAATGAATCCTCACAAATGAACCCTTAACTGATGGAAAATGGATGCAGGGGATAAATTCTTCCCCTTCTCTCACCTGGATGAACATTCCTGTGACATTATTTGCAAGGCTTTGCTGAAGATAATCCTGTGATAGTAATCCATTGTGCCTTGTGGTAGCCAGCTCATACTTCCTGGGACCTATTTTGGTTTTATCTCCTTTTCTGTCCCGCTTTCCTTGTCCTTTCCTTCTGGTCCTTAATGTACGCTCTAACAGAATAATGGCATGTAAGTCCTGCCTCACACTCTGCTTTCTGAAGAAATCAGCTAAGAAAGTGGTGTCCCTTAGGAAAGAAAAAGAGAAGTGTACAAAAATGAAAATATTCCCCTCTATAAAGGGAAAATAAGTCCAAGTTTAAACCTAACTATAGATGAACAGCACCCTAGAGAGATAAGATTTGGGCTTGAGTCCTTTAGTATCAAGCAGCAAAAGCCACAGAAGGGCAGTTTAAAAGCCTTTTCAAATTGCCACAGGACACCTCCAGTGGAGTTTCAGAAATTTTTTATACAGAATTCAAGAGCAGCAAACCCTATTATCAGGATCTGGTTTGGCCCAGGGTAACCTTGTAAAGCAGGAGAAGCTGATCTTTAATGCCTCTGCAGAGTCTTTGAGCATCTCCCGCTCCTCTGCCCTAAGATATTCAGTGTTTATGTTCTCTTTTCCCTCTCCTTCATTCCAACCCTTTTAACTACATGTTATTTGGAAGTGGTCACTTAAATTGATTTTCACTTAAGTATTAATGACTAATGGAGTTTAATCTGATAGTTCTCCAAGAATCCCAAGAGGTTTTTATATAATAACCCCTCACTCAAAAGACCATGTTTCTAATAGTAGATTTTCTGGCATCAACAACAATTGACTAGTAGAGATAGATTTGAGGGTTCCTTAAAATAAACCTCGTTCACAATTAGTACTTTTCATTTATGTCTAGGACTTAGTCCAAGCTGTTTTATTTCTGTGTCCTTTCAGATATTGGTCTTTAACTATTAGAAGAAAGGGCTCGACAAAAACTTCCCTGATTTGGTTTTTCCCACCATATACTTATGAAAATTTTTATAGTAAAGTTGAAAGTGAAAATAATTTTACCTGATTACCATTATACTTATCACCTAGATTTTTGTCATTAATATTTTACTATACTTTATCACGTATCTACTTATCTACCCATTGCTTTACCTATCTCTTTTTGATCCATTTCAAAGCAAATTGCAGGCATCTGCCCTCCTCTCTAAATACTTTCCTGACTTGATTTTCCTCTTGAGTCATCTGCATGTCAGAACAAAGCAAAGAAGAATTCAGCAACTGCTGCTTAAAACTCACTCATTACTTTAGGAATAAAGTAAAATACATGGATGGAATGAATTCAGCCCCTCCTCCTATTGTTTCTCTGGCAAGTAGATGACCAAAGCTACAAATGTTTCCTAGAAACTAAAGTCCTGACTTGTCGTCTTCATTGTGAGAAAGAGCTTTAAATATATTAGTTTTTACATAGCCACATGCTATAGTAAAACCAGCTCTTAAATATTTATCTTAAATACTCAAATCATTGTGCAGTAGCTTTGTGTTTGTAGGTGAAAGTGGCTAAAGATATAAAACCTACCTGGAACTAAATAGAAAGTTTGAGTCAAACCAATATACATTGTCTGATTGCATTCGTGACCTGCACAGATATTCTTTGTGAATAAAACAAGTTGTGCCATCCCAAGCCTTTCTAATCTATGATTTCTCTGACAGGGCACCAGTCATTGGGATCTGGCTTCTCCACCAAGTGTCCCTTGACAACTTCAGTCAGCCCTAGTACTCCTGGTCGCCTGGCATAACTCTACTTGCTTCCACACAGGCCAGCACTTAATTATTTTGTGTAGATTGTTTCTATCTTTCTTCTGGAGTCTAAGGTCTTGGAGGTAGGAAGTCCATCTTCTGAATCTTCTAAATTCGCTGCTGGGACTTGGCATATAGTAGCAGGCTCACACCTAAGACTTTGCAGATCTCAAAGGCTCTTAGATACATTTTCTCATTTAAATTTAATGTATAGTAGACTGCTTGGCCTACTTGCTTTCAAAAAGCTGGCTCTGAGTACTTTTAAAGTGTTTCTCCTCAGATACGTGATCATGGCAGTTAATATCAGTCAGAATACTTTTCCAACAAGTCCCCAGGCAGTCATCATGAACAGGGACTTGGAGACAGGGCTTTTCTGTGTCAGAGCCAGAATACAGAAATGCCCTGCTTTTTTTGGTTAAAGGAGACCCGGATTTTTTTTCTTTTCAACACTCATTTGCACTGACCTCTTTTTCTGGTTTCTCAATAAAAGGATTAAGGATTCAGGAAGCATGGGGGGGAGGAGTGGCTTGTTTAGCTAGAGAGAGGGCTTAGGCAAGTCTGATGCTGTGGGCTGGAAAAGCCATGAAGAAGCTTCCATTGCTATTTCTGGTGGTTCAGAAACCCAGGTCCCTGTCCAACTCTGAGTCATCTCATAGCAATGTGCATGGTCATAGATTACATGTGTATTATGTACACAAGTTACTCTGTTTCCCCAGGAAGCATATCCCTGGAGTTAGCAGGACAAGAGTGCTGAAGTACTGGGGTAATTCATTAACGAACACCATGACCTAAATCATTTATGTCAGCTTCCAGAAAGGTTCAGTCTCTTCTGACAGCATAGCCCTTGGCAATGTTTCGGTAAATAATAAATACATTGATATGCTTAATAAATGAAAATGGATTTAGGCAGAAGATATCTTTCTTCTAAATGTCTCTAAATAAACTTACTTCTTATTTTGAATTTTATGTAATAGCAAAACCATCTACAAATCCACCAGAGATATTGAAAACAATTGCCTTGAGGTCTGGTGACAGGCAACAACTGGGTCTCACAGCTCATTCCTGACCTGAGTTGGGTTTAATTCCAAATCCAAGTGTGAAGTAGAACTATTTTCATTATCCTTGTTTTTGCTATAATTATGCAGTGGTTTCAGTGAAGAACAGATTGATAGAAATCTTTAGGGACTTATCATCAAAGATGGATATAGAAGCAGAAATATAAGGTACCCAGCAAGAAGCCAATTGTCTGGAGAAGAGTGAGTCCCAGAATTTCTGCATCTATAATTTTTCTTTCTTCTCTCATTCTATAAAATCATTGTCTTCAACATTTTTCAGAACAGTCTGCCCAGGAGTGATCTGGGGGAAAAAGGAGTGAGGAAAATAGTTTGTCAGAAGAAACCTAAGTACACTGGAGAGCATTGGTGGGGCAGCTTTGGAGTGATCTTGGCAAAGAAGCACCTGGGAGCAGTAGGAGCCACTCAGTCCTCCCCTCCACACCCATACATGTGGTGGCCTTGTCTTCCCAGCAGGGCCTATTTGCTGTGGCACTTGGGGGTTGAAGAGATGCCTACAGCAGCCATAGACCTGACCTCTGGGTTGCCAAATTAGGACCCTTGTGGCCCAGTAAGATGCAGCCAGCCATGAAGGCCTACTTGTTTTGCAGTTAGATTCTGCTCAGATGAAGTAGGGTAAGGGGTTAACAGCACATCCTTCTCCATTAAACCCTGATTCCTACACAAAAGGCTGTTATCAGGCCCACAGTCTATTCAAGGGAGTTCCCAGAGCAGATTAAAGAAAGTCATTCTCAGAGTGGGGGGAGGAAGCATCTCTACCAGAGGAGGATGCAGCACATGGTGAGCAAAGCCAACGAGCAGCCGGAGCCAGAGATGGCAGGGCTTAACCCCTGGTTTAAAATGACAACATTGGATGTGATTGTTCAGCTGCTAGTAACAGAAAATCCAGTATAAGAATATCTTTGTTTACTTAAGAAAATCTTCAGCTAGGCAGTCCCAGGGTTGGGCTAGCTTCTCCACAATGCAAGGACACTGAGTCAGAGTCTTTGCAATCTTTGCAATTCTCTTGATCTTCCCCTCTTGGTCACAAAATCATAGCCATAATTCCAGGCATCCTGCCTCACAAAGCCTCTTCCAAAGGCAGAAAGCAAGAATGCTTATCACATGCCTGCCTTCTTTTATTAATTATAATAGTAACTAACTTTTGTTTTTAACATTTACAATAGATCAGGTATTATCCTAGGTTCTTTGTATGTATTAAATAATTTAATTCTACAGTGGATAAGGAAAACCAAAGAACAAAGAACTTTGGTTTGACTTTCTCAGCCTCACTCAGACAAGAAATGGTAGATCATTAGGCGGGGGTTGTAGTGGGTACCTGTGGTCCCAGCTACCTTTGAGGCTGAGTCAGGAGGAGGATCACTTGAACCCAGGAGTTTGAGTTTGCTATTAGCTAGGCTGACGCCATAACACTCTCGCCTGGGTGACAGGGTGAGGCTCTGTCTCCAAAAAAAAAGGTAGAGCTGGAACTTAAGTGTCTGACACTTTGGCTTAGAGCCCTTATGGTGCCAAATAACCTCTCAATTAGGGAAGAGAGATTTTTTTCCCAGAAGCCCTTGAGCAGACTTTACTTCCTGCTCCACTGTTTAGACTTGGGTCACATGCTCTGGCTACAAGGGAGGCAGAGAGTATAACTGTCTGTTTCAACCTTAAGAAAAAAGGTGGTCTGTGAAGGTCAATTGAGTAGCCACCATCCAACAGTGTCTGTCCACCACTCCCCACCACCACTGTCACCATTGTAAAAGAAACAGTGGCCTCCGTTTAAGGGGAAAGGTCCTGGTGCACTAAGTGCTCAGGTCAGAGTCTGAGGTCACTGGGCTGTTTGGCTCACTGGTACTGAGAGAAAAGCCAAGCTTCCACTCAAAACCAGCCAGAAAGAGCAAAAGTGCCAGCAGCCTCACCATCTTCCATCCAGTACTGGAGTATCTGTGCATAAGCTGTTCTTATCAAATTATTCATCCTGAGTTAATGGGGAGGAAATCAGACGCAACAGGTGTGGTTCTTCCCGTGTTGAATGGCTTTAAAACAAGCTTTCAGACACTGGTTGCCGCAGGGAAAGCAGCAGGAAGACAAATCAGCTATACTTTAAGCTAATTACCGAAATGCTACACTACCTGTCAAATGGGGACATTTTGTTCCATGGTCAGTGGTCATAGAAATAGAAGAAAACTCGGGGAAGGAAAGAGGAGAATTACATAGGCAATTTGCTTTACATACACTTAAAAAAAACCATCGGATATATGACATGGTTACACTCCAAGTGTTATTGTACCTGCCTATAATTTGGGTAGAATCTCATTTTTATAAGCTGAAGATACTTCCAAATTGCTACATTAGATCCAAAGCTCATTAAACTTGAAGCCTATTGCTATAATACACTGAAATATACAGTGTTGTTTCCTGAGTTTAAAATTTATTCCCACAAAGCAAATGTTAGGTGTACAATTCATTTACAAATGACATGTGGGGAGCAGGAGGAAGGGGTGGACCTCTAAAGGATGTGCTTGGCTAGCTCCAACACAGTAGTGCCAAAGAAGGTAAATGATGCGACATCCTTCCACAGTGACTGTATTTGAATGCAACACAATATCTTAATGAAATATGACATGTTTTTCCAACGTTGGGTGGTCGTGTTTTGCAATTTTCTAAACTGCGTGGTTGGTTGTTTTTGCCCCAATTTTTCTTTCTCTTTTTTTGACCAAGAGCTCATTGGATTAGTTCTAACAGCTAAAGAATGCTGTAAAATGAGCAGGGTTTTGAATTGCCATTATCTTTTCAAAGAATAATTATAGGTACACTGAAGACAGTCTGAAACAGGAAGACAAGGAGAGCTCACAGCGTGAACCCACCCAGGTCTGCTTTCTCTCTCCCTGGCTCTGGAAAGCTCTCACCTCCACTGTCTCTAGTGTCCCTGAGCCTCAGTTTTCTTATTTGCAAAATAGGGAACTGGACTGTGATCCATGAAGCCTGTGATCTTTAGAACCTTTGAGGTTCTGAAGTTCTATAATTTTGCCCACTCTGAATCAGGATTTAACAAAATCCCCAAGTTTTAGAAATAATGCTAAGTCACAGACTGACATGCTTTTCCAGATGCTGCTAAGCATATTTCACAAAGAGATAAACTACCAGATGCAAAGGAAAATATCTTCATACAAAAGATGGACTATTAGAAGGACAAATGTTTTGTGTGACTAGGATATTTTTCTCCATGGTTTCCTGTATCTATACTGATGAAAATTGCTAATATGTGAAATTTTTTCAAGGCATGGAAATAGCTCAGTTGGATGTTAAAACAGCATTTCCCCTACATTATGCTTTATGAATGGGAGGTTAATGAAATTGTTTATGTCTCAGTTTTCATTCTGTAGATTATTTTGTAACAGGGGCGAGACTGTCCTACCTTTAATTTGGTGTTTTATTAAATTAAATGCAACGCAAAGGAAGGACCATTTTATTCTGCTATTCTATCTTACATTCACTCGTAATATGGCATGCTAAACGCTTTCCCTTATTGATTCTTTGAATAGTCTCCTGTTTCTAGGGAAATTGATATAAGAGAAAACTGAATTTATTTGAAATTTAAACTGAGGTGAGAGCTTCCTTATGGCTTCCTATGGTTTGCTTTAGGAAGGGAGGAAGGAGGAAGGAGAGGCATTAGGCATATGCCTTTACTCAATGGTTTTCACCTCGGGGCTTAATGTATCTCTTCTCAACTAGGGGGCTGTTGGCTTCTAGGGGGACAATATTGGGTCTGTGACTGTCCCATGCATTGCAAGGTATTTAGCATCCCTGGCTCCCACCCACTAAATGCCCCCAAAGCCGTCCTTAACCAGCCCCCCACACATTTCCATATGTCAACTTCTCTGAAAGAGTCCAAATTTGTAGCATCCCTCTGGAGAAAGGAGGCCTCATATACGGAGGTTAGTTTTCAAAAGCCCAAAGAGTCTATGTCTATGTGGAGAAATGCAGCTTTAAACATCCCAGCCTCCATTTCCAGATAATGGACCTTGATAATATTCCTGCTCCCCAGATGATGACACATATTAAGAGGAAAAGCATAAGATGTTTGAGAATCACATGGCTTATAAAAAATCGTACACTTTTCCTACACCTTAAAGTAAGAATTAAGCCTCTCATGTTACTTCATGGAAAATATAGACTCGCTTCTCTTTCATACTCCATAGAATAAAGTGTGGTCCACAATAAAATGACCCCTCAGAAGTAAAGATGCTGCATATGAAACACACACAGGAGAATGAGTGGATTTTGTTTTCATGTTCCAGATTCCTTTGTGGTGTCAGGGTTTTGAATTCCAATAAGATTCAACATATAGATATTGGGTGCTAAATGAGAGAGATGCTCACTTTGGCTGTGGCAGTGTAATAGATGCTTATGTCTTCTGCCCGTGAGGCTCATCCCTGTGCCTGGGCAACTGACTATTGTATATTTCAGATGTAAAATAATAAACACCACCAAGGAAGTATTTTTACATGGCATAGGAATTTGGTAAAGGGACAGGTGATCTTGCCCAGGCATAGGAAATGGTGGTGATGGGAGGAGAAACAGAGAGTAACAGAAAGCTTCTGAGAAAAAGTATCAATTGATTTGGGCCTTGAAGGATAAGTGGGCATTTAACAGGTAGTGATGGGTAGGGAATGGCATGGTCACAGATGCGGGAAAGAGAATGCTGAAAATCCAATGTGGTGGGACACTGATGGAAGGGTGGTGGAGAGGAAGGTATAAATTAGTTAAAACAGCAGTAGGTTAAGAAGTCAGGCCTTTATCTCATAAGTAGAAGGGAACCAACTTAAATTTTTAATCAAGAAACTAAAATAATCAAATGTATGTGGGGACAAGAACTCTGATAGAAGCATTGAAAATGGGTAGATGAGACAAATGTTACCCAAGGATAGCAGGTAAGTGCCAGTGACCATCATACTTCACTTTTAAGCACTCCTTCACAAAAAGATTTAGGAAACTAAGTGAATCCTTAGCAAATTGAAGGCAAATAATATATTTGAAGATTTTCACCAGGGAAATTTTTAATGATTTACCCTATATTCTGAGCATTCACTACAACCATTCTTTCCTTCTGAACCAGGATACATGAAGCATTGTCTTACCCCAAGCTACTGTGTTTGTGTGCTATATCCCCACTACCCAATACCGTAGTCACAGTTGATTGAGTCAGACAGTCACACAAAGCAGAAAAGCAGCCATTGGTGGGACTTCGTGGGTGGGCTGGCTCTAGGTTCTGGCCAGTGATGGCGGCCCTAGATAAAGTCCACCTAGCAGTCAGGGTATCTGAACATAGGACATAAACAGAGACTCGCAAAAAACACAGTGGGGTGAAGAAGCCACGATACACAAAGAGAAAAACTTTCTGTGCCATGAATAGGAAGAAACCAGGAGGTGCTGAGAAGCAGAGAGGCCGGGCAGAAGCAGCAGAAAGGGAGGAGCTGACCCTGAGGGTGGGGAGGCCAATGCGATGATTCCCTTCCTGACAGGGGCGTCTGAGCCCCCAGGACTACTGTCCCACAATAAGAGCCCTCACACCACCTATGCAATGTTTGGGTGCCAAGGAGCTGGCTGTATGGCTGCTCAGACTTTTTCCCTGCTCTTTCTTATTTCTTATGTCTCTAGAAAAGTTAATTCAAATTAACTGAGATAATTTGTTACTGTTTCTTGCAAACTGAAGGTACTCTAACACATCTCACTGAGATGGTAGGTAGCATTGCTTCATAGGTAACAATAAAAACAGCCACCATTTACTCAGTGCTCTTTATATGTTGGGCATTGTAATATGAGTTGCATATACGTGACCTCATTTAAACCCCATGATAACACTATGAGACAGATGCTTCCACTATCCCCATTTTATAAATGGGGAAAGAAGTTTGGAGAGGGGATATAATGTGCCAGCATTCACACAGCTAGTGAGTGGCAGACTGGGGCCTGAGTCCAGGTCCACTGGGCTCCAGAACTGGCATTCTTGACAACCATACCTTGTGTCAGAGATGGCTAGATGGGCTTCACCTTCCCTAGAACTTGGTTGTTACTGGGAAGTCACCGCCTAGCTGGTCATTGCATTTTCCGACCTTCCTTGCTTCTGGGGGATCCATGTGACCAGTTTTGGTCAGTGAAATAAGAGCTTTGGTTTTCAGTATCACCTATGGGCTGAGAAAGTTTTGTCCATAGCTTCTTCCTCTCCCAGGTGCATGCTGGGAATAGCAGAACCACACTGTGGAAAGGCCCATGTCCCTGACTCATAACAGGAGGAAAACTACTGAGCAGGGGCAGGGGTATTGTATTATTGATATTATATTAGCAGGACATAAACTGAGATTTGGGGATCTCTATACAGCTGTATGGCCTGCCTTTCTTACCTTGGGGGCTGAGAGCAGGACCACAGGCTTAAAGCTTGAATCTCTGGTGCTCCGGTAGGTTACCCAACGAGTTGCTGAAAGATTGTGGGAACGATCTTAGAAGGCACTGTTTTTCCACACCAAGAGTAGCTCTCTCTTTTTATTCAGCATAACTGAACAACCAGAAGGTGTCATAAACACAGAGTGTGTTTGTAAACACATTGTTCTCACGCTTTCCCCAAATCCTTGAAAACTCAGGAGGAAAAAAACATCAGACAGAGCATTGAGCCTCGTAGCACCTCTCATCTGTTAGAAGCCCCATTCCAATCCAACTTATATTTAGACGTTATTTCCTATTTTATACCCCTACCTGCCAAATTGCAGCACCTTTGGTGTGAAACACAGCACCTGTTTAATGGGTTAGCAAGAGGTGACACAGCTGTTTTCAATAGTAAGCAAAAGAGTAACACCAGGGAAGAGGCAGCATGACTGGAAAGGAGAAAAGCTAGGAATTTGGAGAGTTTGTGCTAGAGTTTGCTTAGCTGGGGCCCTTGTCACTGATGTGGGCCACTGGGATTGACCCCACCCCGATCCTCAAAGGCAAGAGATAAAATGAACGCACCTCAGAGTTCTCTACCTGAGAAAAGAAGAAGGAAGCACATGCCCATTAGCTTTCATCCCTTGTTGGCCAAGAGCAGCCCGGTGGGATGTTAAGACCCCTGCACTTCCAAGTTGCACTTTCACAAGGGCCACTCAGTTTCAGTAGGTCTGTCAGGCTCGGGTGTTACAGAGGCCCTGTTAAGGAAGGTGAGGCTACGAGGGGGGCTCCCATAGTGTCTGGTACAGACCTTGAAATTAGAAAATGCAGGTGGGATTTAATCCCGTACTTTCTAATGCTGGAGTACAGTGCTAGTGGCCACATACTACTGCTCATCTGGCCTGGGGGAAAGATGCAGGCCTGGGAGAGGGAATGTTTGCTCTGGTTCTGGAATTGCTGCTGTTGGCTACTTGACTTAGGCAAAATATTTAGTATCTAAAATAGGGATATTGGAAAATTCATTATTTCCCAAAGTATGTTCAGTGGTCCCCAAGTATGTTAATTGCAATGTTGCAGAATGTTAATTGACAGACATAGCTGGAAAGGAGGGGTTTTGTGGCCAAATAAGATCAGTAAATGGAGCTAAAAAAGTTATGCACATTTCTTCCCTGAAGGATATCTAGTCTTTATGATATTATATATGGTGCACAAAATTCTTTATGTGAGAGACATCTTCCAGACCAGAACCAACCTTTTTATGCTGATAATTATTGAGCACTTACTGTTTGCCAAGCATCATGCTAAGAATGTTTTACATAATCACCTTTAATCATTTTATTTATTTAAAAATATTCATTATGGTCTGCTATGTGTGCCGCATTGTTCTGGCCACTGGGGATACCTCCACGACAAAGATAAACTCCTTGATGTTTACCTTGAGGGTGAAGCAGAGGAAGACAAGACAATAACCAGTGGACAAATATGGAGTACATGAACAAAACTCTTGGCACGAGTGATGTTATTCTCACAACAACTAATGAGATGGGAACAATTTTTATCATGCCCGTTTTATAAATAACAAGACTGAGGATTAGAGAGGTCACCTTATTTAAAATCAGAGAGGGTGAAATGCCAAATCTAGGATTATATCTGCACTAAACTCTGCATAAAAATGTTTTTGTCCTCTGTAACTCACAAAATTGGATTAATCATATTCTGGGTCCATTACATACCTTGTCATTGACGCACCTAAAAGCCAGGCCTATAACCAGTATATTCTCAACCACTCTGATCTATCGTCTCTTCTTCTATCATGAAGGTTCATACTCTGCAAAACATCAGTTTGGGAAACAATGCACTGGATAGTCTGGAGAGAGGACCTTCTGGTTCTAATAAGAGAAGAAGCAGCAAGTGATTTTGCTTATACATGGTGGAGAATTGAAACTTGAATGATTGAGAGGTGATGATATTGCAAAGTACTGCATAATGTCTTGTAAATTATGCCTCTCAACAATTCTCAATAGACTTACATTATTATTCTCTTCTTACCATAACAATTAAATTTTTTTCCATAAAATGTAAATGAAGTTTGTGGAAGTTCTTGCAACTTTAATAGTCAAAGGAAGGAGTGACTTGTCCATGATAAGCTGATTTAAAAAGCAGATACTTTATCTTGACGTCTTCCTTTGAAGAATGTGAAAAATCCAGGACCCAATTTTGATGATCCTTTGGTCTGTGATATCACTCTGAGAGATAATAAAGTAGGGAAAGGAGATTATACTTTCTGCATATGGCCTATTAAAGTGGTCAGGATTTCTGAATGTTAGAAAGAACAAAATATCCTTTGAAGGTATCAACTATTTGTATGTAGATAACGCTTTCTTAAATGTTTTGCTGCTTTTTTTTTTTTTTTTTGCAGTTTTTGGCCAGGCCTGGGTTTGAACCTGCCACTTCCAGCATATGGGGCCGGCGCCCTACTCCTTTGAGCCACAGGTGCCACCCAGTGCTTTGCTGCTTTTTAGCATTGAAAGACTCCTCTTAAAACTCAGTCTAGATCTGATCTGATTTTAAAACTTCCCAAACAAAAGGAACTTGGGAGAGTTATAGTTTGTGGACAATCCCCACACCAACATGGAAACATCACACACACACCCCACCACCACCATCATCATCATCATCACACACACATTATTTTTTCTTCCACTTCCACTGATTGACATTTGCCTGGGTCCATATTCTTTAGGAATGCATAAGGGAAAGGAATGGGAACTGAAAAAGGAGCAAAGGAGTCAATGTATTAACCATTCAACATAGACCATGTGTTTTTTTATAATATCTTAGCTAAGGGGCTGAAGCAGGAATAGCATATATTTGATTTCTGAGACATGGTAAAGGTGACTTAGAATGCATTGGAAGCTTTGCTGAGTGAATGATGAAAGCCAACATTTTTGTGACTTGCCACTACCCCTTAAGGCAAGTCTCAAAAACTAGTTCCCTGCCTCTTTACAAGAAAATATGGTAATCTGTGCCCAACCATCTTTTAATAACCTAGGTTTCATCAAACCCAGAGTAATTATACAGTATTCAAGTAGATGAACAAGGGAAATGAATCCCCTGTTCTAAATAGAGCATAACGGAAAACTAATTGCAGATGACTGCAAAAAGAAAATGGCTGAGTATATCGATAGTGAGATAGAAAAACACATTATAAAGCAAACACTATCTCATTTGGTCTTTGAAATGATTGATTCAGGATTCCCAGGCCCTAGTTAAGAGGAAGTAAATGTTGAAGCTATAGATCTTGTCTGGAACTAGAAGACCATTTAATACCCCTACAAAAATCTTTGGATACTCACCCAAGTCAGAAAGAAGGGGAAAACCTCTTGCAAAAGAAACATTTATCTATTCTACTAGGATGAAATAAGAATTAGAACTGCTTTCTAGCAATGACTGGGACAGTAGAGGTCTGGTTCTCTGTTTTAAAGGGAATTTAGTCCAAAGCGGCCTCCTATGATTTGATCCTTTCTACCTTGTTACCACCAAGATTAGACTTCTCCAGGATCAAACGTCTATTTCTAGTCTGAGACAGCCTACTTTTCTCATAAGGATGACACAACAGACTCCCTCTCTAGAAGTTCCCTTTGCTCATTAAAAGTATGAAATTATAGTTACAGGTGGCTAATTTTTCCCTTTACTGATTCATCAAACATAATATTGAGTATCTGCTATGTCTCCACTAGGCCTTGGAACACCAAAGTGAATTTTACCTTAACCTTATAGAGCTTTCAGTTTAATGTGAGTGATGGATAAAATCATAGGAAACCAAAACATGGTAGTTAATAGGGGGAGATGTGAGGGCACAGGGGAGGGGTGCTTAAGAAGACCTTAGGAAGTCAGTGAAAGCTGCCACAAGCTGTCCAGCAACAATGCCTTGTGAAGAGGGAACTCATAATTGAGTAAAAATCCCCCCTTTATGCATGTTGTTATATTATTGTCCACGTGCACAGAAACCCCTTTTAGAAGCCTACCATAATTTCTTCCCTGGAATACCATCACCCTATGCTTTGATGGGTCGAATGACTCCAGCTTGAGGGCCAGTTGCTTGCCTTCACATAGTTTGACAGGCCACATTGGTTACCACATTAGTCTGACTCGTTTTCCAGGTTTGATACAAAAACAGTGTTGGGCACAGGTCCAATTGAAGAGCATGACCTTCATCATTGTCTTTTAGCCAAAGCACAATATCAGCTTTGTCTCTTTTATTATGCTAGTTGCTGGCACCAATTAAATTTAATGTTTTTTTCCTTCCTTTCATTTTCTAGAGCTCTCATTCCTTTACCACTTTGTTACTTCTTCAGAAGAAACAGTGTTTATCCAAGATGGCAGGAGTGGTGGTGAAAAAGAAGCCAATTGCAAAACATTATCTAACCAGAGATTCATATAAAAACAGTTAATATCAATTCAACAACAACAACAAAATGAGATTATTTTGTGCCATGTATAGGGAAGTTAAATTTGGAATACATAACTTGATGTGTATGCAGATAAATGCACAGATGGTTGTATGGATAGATGGATGGATATGGATGGAAGAACAGTCAAACAGGTAAGGCAGATGCCTCTGCCCTCTAAAATATCACCAAAAGGAAAATAACTCACACCACTCATGGGATATATGCCATAACTGCAGCTGCCATGTTGTTTAAATCAAGACTGCCAAGTACTGGCATGCTCATGTTGATGAGTTGACAGAATATTTGAAACTGAGGTTGCCAGACAGCTAGGACTTAAGTTCCCTCTATCTATAACACAAGACAAAATAAAATCTTAAAAGAATAAATTAGGCTCAACGCTTGTAACTCACTGGTTAGAGTGCTGGCCACATACACCGGGGCTGGTGTGTTCAAACCTGGCACGGGCTTGCTAAACAACAATGACAATTGCAACAAAAAAAAGTAATTGGGCATTGTGGTGGGCACCTGTAGTCCCAGCTACTTGGGATTAAGCCCAAGAGTTTAAGGTTGCAGTGAGCTGTGACCCATGGCACTCTACCACGCGCAACAGACTGTCTCAAAAAAAATGAGAAAACTTAATGACTTAAATGACTTACCTTACTACTTAAATGACCCACACTGCTCAATGATAAAATCAAATTCCTGCCTTTGCCATTCACTATCTCTGTGGCTTTAGGCAAATTAGTAATTTCTCCAAGTCTTAGTTTCCTTGGATGGATGGTTATTTTGATAATGTGTTAATATAAGTAGGGCTTAGACATGTAGGAAGAAAATATTAACAAATATTATTAACTACAATATTACTGAAGTTACCTGATTCTGTCCATTGTTCTTTATGTATGCCAGTACTACCCAAACCTAGCTGGTCATCTGAATCACATGGGATGTTATGTTTCCAGGCCTACTGCAGACCCACTGACTGAATTTTGACATGGTTTGGAAATCTGAATGTTTAAAACTGTCCATAGATGATCCTAACAATAAAAACAAGGAATAATTTTCTTGGTCTTTGGATAAGAACACAGAATCATTTCACAATGGTTAAGTCCTGTAAATGCAGTTGTAGGTACACAAGGCAGGATGTACCTGGGTGAAGGGAGGGGAATTGCACAGAATTCTGACTTCCCAAAAGGTTAGAAACACACATGTCTATGCTCAAAATGAAAGGATTGGACGGCAAGACTGGAAAGTGGGGTAGTCATCATTAGAAGTAATTAATTATGCCCAATATGTATAGTTTTGTGTAATATATTTGTATGCCTCTTAATATAACATATGCAAATACATCTTTAATAGCATGACTTGTTTGCCAATGTTGAATGCTAACTGTAAATAATTTCTATTTTCTGTAATGTTTAGGAAACTTCAATATGGCACTTGCTGGCAGACAGTTAGTATCTTCTAGATTTAGCAACATATTAAACAATCATTACAAAAACATTTTTCACTTACTACTAACAAAAGAAGTCTAGACAACAATCTGTTTTTGTCTTTAGAAACAGAGGATTGGTAAGACAGAAATAATTTACATTTATGGGACATTTTTTTTTTTTTTTTTTAGAGACAGAGTCTCAATTTGTCGCCCTTGGTTGAGTGCCATGGCTTTATGGCTCACAGCAACCTCCAGCTCCTGGGCTTAGGTGATTCTCTTGTCTCAGCCTCCCAAGTAACTGGGACTACAGGCGCACACGACAATGCCCAGCTATTTTTTTGTTGCAGTTTGGCCAGGGCTGGGTTTGAACCCACAACCCTTGGTACATGGGGCCAGCATCCTACTCACTGAGCCACAGGCACCACCCCGTTTATGGGACATTTTAAAAATATGGACCTATAGTTTCTGTTTTCTCCTCCTACTAACTTTTTGCTAATCCAGAATAAAATAAATAATTAGAAGTTTCACTTCTCCTTTTAGTATCCTCTCAACAGCCAATAAAAAAAGGTGGGGACAGAAGAATGAAGAGGAAAGAGAAAATAACTAGGAAGCCAGGTAGTCAGTACCTGGAATACTGTTTCCTGAATACCCACCTCTTGATGCCTTGGTTCCCAAATCATTGTTCTCAATCTGTATAAGAATCTCAAAAAGTCTTTTTTTTTTCCATCCTTAGGACAAGAATCTCAGAAATTCTAGTTTAACAAGCAGATCCCTGGGCCTCACCTCTGCAGTTTCTGATATAGCATATCTAGGCTGAATCTAGGAATATCCACTAATGACAATCTCCCTCATTCTTCAAACAACTCTGTGATTTTTGTCTGTCCTCCAGACAGACTTTGAGAAACACCCTGGTTAAAGTAGAGCCCTGAAATTTTCTATGGTTCCTGGGTCAGTAGCATCAATCTCAACATTACCTGAGAATTTGTTAGCAAGATAAAAGGCCAGGACTCACCCCAGGCTTCTCGATCACAATCTGCATTGATAGGCACATTCAAGTTTAAAAAACCCTGGGCTAGAGAAGGCATCTTCTTCCTTCTTTGCATGTACCTGTTTTCCTTGCAGCCTTCTCCTCTTAAATGGCCAGAGATTGCTTAAATCAGCCGTTCTCAAGATGGGTTCCCAGACCAACTGAGTCAGAAACTCTAGGGAGAGGTCCCAGAAATGTGATGACCACCGACAGAGTTAATAGTATTGGACTGCATTTTAAAATGAACTTCACCAAAATACTCAGTATATTCAGTGTAGAACAAATATGCCAGTGTCACCAGACGCAGAGCAGATCACACAGAGCCTTGCTTCCTGTTGTCAGTCCCCCAGAATCAGTCAGTCCTGTGATGTCTCTACCTCCTTTTTTACTGGTGAAGAAGATACTTTGCCTATGTTGAGTGTCAGAAGCCATCATCTTTTGTAGTAATTAGTGAAATGCCTGGACAGCCGTGCTGTACAATGGTATCAGAGAATGAGTAACTCAGAGTTGAGCTTCAAATGAAAAATAACTTCCTGATCCAAACACCTGGGACACTTATAAATTAGTGTTCTTCATCCTTCGGAATGACCTGCTTGGACCAATGGGAGTGAAAACCCCAAAGCTGGATGATGCTCTGAAGAGAGCCCCTGAGCATAAATGAGTGTACAGTGGTGGAAAGGTTGGGGAAAATAAGACTGGACCACTGAACAAGTCAATTTCAGCTGAATACATTCACCTTTGTTTCACTTTTTCTTGGACTTTGCAATAGACTATTACACTCAACTCCTAACCTAACACCAAATAGCTCCAACTTAAGAGATTTTAATTATCTCCCCCTCTCTCCATGTCATATGTCTCGGGCTCTCTCTGCTTCTCCATCTCTCCTGGCTATCTCTATGTTTCTTCCTCTGTCTGCATCTCTCCATTACAGTCTGTGCCCCTCTGAATCTATTTCTTCCTCCTTTCCTATCCCAGTCTCTTTAATGAAAGATTCAGCATACCTCCCAGGGGATGAGGATGGGAGTGTGTGGATTTCAACAGAGGCAAAGCAAAAGGCTGCCAGTTAGTTTTTGTGGGTGCTATTGATTTTTTTCTGATGCTACAGAGTTCCATGTTATCCAGCTATCTGCTTCTTTTTTTTTTTTAATTTGCAAATGTTTGCCACAGATTATTATCATGCTATTTCTCGATGGAACTGGAGATTAGTTTATCAAAATGTCAGCATAAAGACCAAAAGTCAGGCAAATTTGCTGCAATAAGGAAAGGCTGTAAATTTGCTGTCAGTTAAGAAAGTCTCTCAAAGTGCAAGCCCAGCTGAAAGCATTTTTTTAGTAATTGTGACTGAATGACTGTGAAGTTGACCCAGTGTGTGCACTTTGATCTTGTGTCTTGTTAAATTTCTCAGTTTTAATAATTGGGGCTATTATTTATGCTATGATTCCAGGAGCCCTAAGGTACTGCCTAAAATATAAAATCAGGTTCGTTTTACTAATTTCATCTGTTGAAACTCACACATCTATCCTCCTTTTATCCTTTTTGAATGTTAATGATGATGTACCCTAGAATAACTTTCTTCTTCAAGTCTTAATTATAGTTTGGTTGAAAAACTGAACCATTTTAACATTGAAAATATTTGGCAAATAAGCCTAAGAGAAATCTTATGAAAATTCTCATTGTGGTGTCTGGAATACAAGCACAAAGAGATGAAAGACCTTTTTCTCCTTGGAATTTTAAGTCTTTTTGCAATACGTAAAACAGTGGAATCACAGAAGACAAAAAGAAAAAGAAGAAGAAAAAGATTTTCTCAAATAAAATTATCAAAAAGCAATTCATCTTGCTTGAGTATCTCAGTCAACGCATCCATGAAGCCACTTTCTCAATTTGCCCTGTGTATGGATTTTTGTGTGTGTTATCATTTAGAGAAACCTCTTAGCATATGGTGGGGGGGGTGCAGTTTTGCTAATTTTATGTTTTATTTCTTAATGACCTACTTATCTGCAGCAGCTTTTGCAGAGTGGTAGAAGCTAGGTCTGAATTTTTTGTGAGTTCTGTACGCTGTGGTAGTGACTCAGCTGGGATACAGCCAAGATGTTTATATGATGGGGAAGGGGGTTGCATCGCCCTCAGCTTTTGCTGCTTTTGCAGAGAGCTTACAAATTGTAGGCACTTAGAATAAGTGGTATCATTAGTGGGCATAAAATGCCCAAAGGGTATGGGAGTGATTTAGAACTCTGGGATTCAGTGAATAAAGAAGACTGGGACTCAGGCATTGAGGGAACAGGAGCCAAAAGTAGCCTTGAAATGTGACCTTGAAGATATTACTTGACCTTGATTCTTTACCTTTAAAATAAGATGAATATTATGCATTTTACTTTTATTGGAATGCTGCAAGTTATCAGGGCAGTATTTGGCAAGCTCATGGAAAGTTTTCCACTTTAAAAAATTATTTTAGGTAAGGTTTGGCAGAAAATTATTTAACATATGCAGATTCATTGCTGGGTTTCCAGAACCTTAGCGGTAATCCTAGTTCTCAAAGGGTTTACATATAGACTAGCCCTCTTCAATAGGACTTTCTACTATGAAGGAAATGCTCTATATTGGTGCTATCTAATGCAGTTGATGGTAGCCACTTGAGCACTTGAAACATGGCTAGTATAAGTAAGAATCTAAATTTTTAATTTTAGGTCAATTTAGTCAATTTAATGTTTTTTTTATTCTTTTTCTTCTTTCCTTTTTTTTTTTTTTTTTTGTTGAGACACAGTGCCACCCTATGCCCCTGACCAGAGTGCAGTGGGCGTGGTAACTCACTGCAACCTCTGACTTGGGCTGTGGGCATCCTGCTGCCTTAGCCTCCAGAAGCCGCTGGGATTACAGGTGCTCACCACGGTGCCCAGCTGGGTTTTTCCATTTTTTTCATGAGTCAGGGTCTCACTCTCACTCAGGCGAGTCTCGAACTCCTCAGCCTCCCACAGTGCTGGGATTACAGGCATGAGCCACTGCGCCCGGCTTTTTTATTCTTTTTTTTATTAAATCATAGCTGTGTACACTAGTGCAATCATGGGGTACAATGTGCTGGTTTTATATACAATTTGAAATATTTTCATCAAACTGTTTAACATAGCCTTCATGACATTTTCTTAGTTATTTTGTTAAGACATTTATATTCTACATTTAGTAAATTTCTCATGTACCCTTGTAAGTAGTCAATTTAATTTTAAATAACTACACAATGCTAATGACTACCTTATTTGATGACCATTTTAATTAAAGACAAAATTCAATACCCATACAAATATTATTGGCCACCCATAATTATGGAGATATATAAAGTAATGTTATTTTGCATGGAGGGGAATTTGAGGTGAACCTTGTAGGCTAAGGTAAGACAGAATGTGGAAAAGAGAAGGGAAGATGTCCTGGGCTGAGAAATAATAAACCAGCAACCCAGAGGCAAGAGGGCCTGGTGCTGCTGGTGAAAACTTAAGAGATTATCTTGATAGGAGCTGAAGATTCTTGCTACAGCTGAAAAGGACAGGTGACTTGAGGTAGAGGATGAAGGGGATGAAAATGCTTTTTATGTGCCATGTGCCTCACATGTATATTATAATTTGCATAACTAATTGATGAAGAAGTTATTATTATTATCCTTATTTTATTCTTAGAGAAGTTAAGTAATTTTCCCCAAGGTCACACAGCTCAAGAGAGCCAAGCTTTACAGCTCTGCTAGTGTTCCTTTAGATGCCATGCACCTTAACCAGTCAGTCCACCACAGTGTTTAAGAATTTGGACTCTGGATTTATTCAACTCTTTCTGTATTAGCATGTGACCATGGGCATTCTTAAATTGAGGACATAAAAAGTACATTATTTAAGGCTGCCAGGTTAGGGTTACATAAGATGTTGCATGTGGAACCCCTAACACTGCCTGGCACATAGTAAAGGCTTAATAAATCTTTATCTAATCTTATTTAGTTAGAAATAGACCCAAAAGACAGCAAAGAAATCAGAGCTTGCTTGAGTAGGCATTAGGCAACCATTGCAGCCTCTTGAACTGAGCACATGAAAGGACTGCAACTTTATTTCCCACGAAAACAAAAGTAATACATACTGATTAGGGATCATTTTTAAATTCCAAAAAGGGGCCAGCTTTCCACAGAGGCTCCCATCCAGAAGGAGATTTAAAGGACAGAAGTTTAGCAAGAAAGCCGATGGTTTGGATTGAGCCAAGAGAGAAGGTTGAAGAAGCGAGCTGCAACCCCAAGGATACAAATGAAAGGTACAAAATCCATCACCAAGAGGCCAGGAGTCCCCTCCCCCCATGAGAACGGCTCACAGTATACTCCATACAAACAAGTGAGCAGAGTTCAAATATCCTCCCATTTTATTCCAGGGGAGCGACCCTCCTAAAGCCGGACCTCCTTTCCCTACTAGGGTGCCATGGCACTCTCTTCCCAGGCATGAAACTGTATAAAACTGTATATATTCTCTACCTGCAATTTTGAACTGCCAGCACATCCCTCCACTCTCACCCCGAGGTCTGGAAGCCTGTCCCCCGAGGAGTCCATATTCTTGGGAATTTTCTCGAGGGGTGTGGACAGGGCATGGGCTATTGCTGACCTGTGCTGATTCTCCCACACAGGAGAAAGGAGAAGACGGTCAGCTGAGAGGGAACCTCAGCTGAGAGGGAAACGTACAGGAGTGGCAGTGCCACGAGGCACAGAGCAGCAGCCACAGCAACAGGAACAATAGGGCTCACACCCCTGGGGATATTTTGAAAGGACACTCCCAGTCTCTCTGGACAACCAGAGGAAGCTGGGCATCTTCTCCAGTAGCAGCCACTGGTGGAACAGATCTGGGACGGAAATGCAGGCCCCATGAGTAAAGGGTATGCCTGAGGTGGTACCAGCCTGGGCAGAGTGCAGGGATTAGAATACGCGTGCAGAGACTGCAGACTCCCGGGGCAAGGCTGACCCAGAGGACTGCTTCACTAAGCCTCAGACTCACCTGGCCCTTAGGGGATCAAAGCTGAGACAAAGGCAGGCAGGCAGTGGCTGAAACTGACAGCTAAGTGCCAGTTCTGTCCACATCTGCCATAACAGGAACCGCAGCTGAGACTGGGCAGTGGCACAGATAGGGCAGAGTTGCTCAAACAGCATCTGACCCACAGAGGAACATAGCCAGGACAGAAACAAATTCTGTGAAGTTGTTCTGTTCTGTCAGCAACATCAATCAGGGGCAGGGCTGGAACTGAGTAAAATACCCCTGCCCCCATTAAGCACCAAAGGTTGTCAGGCCTCACCTCCCCCTGCTGGATGGTGGCAGAGTGTATTAGCCTGGCTGAGGAGATATAGATCTCCCTGTGACTCAGACAGGCGCAAATCCCTGGAGAATCTGCTCATTGGAGGCAACTGGGTTACAGCCCTGCGGGCTTACCAGTGACTGGGTATAACAGAGGTGCACGGTGGGGAAGGAGACATCAACCTTCCCAGACTAATTTATTTGCTGGGTGGGTCCTTCTGACCTCATGGAGCACCAGAGCGAGTCATACTTGAGCTGCCAGCATACCCCTGATATCTAGATGCCAGAGACCTTTTGAACTCTCCCACGTGAGACTAGTGCTGACTGGGACAATTGATTTGGACCTCTTGAACTGGGCCAATCACCTAAGGACTATCCAAAGTGGTACCCTGGGTGTGTGGTTGTGGAAAGGTTTGATTTTCCTTTTCAAATTGTTGCCTGTGGGGGGGCAGGGTGACTTAATTGCTGGTATTTTCTCCACAGCTGAGACTTCGTCCCAGAGTAACTGATGCACTAGGGAAAGACAGAGACCAGCTGAAAATAAGACAGAGCCACTTAGCCCCACCACACCAAGAAGGTTCCCAGTTTCTCAGGCTGTAGCATTGTATGGGTTCTTGGCAAAGCTCTAGGGGAAAATGTACAGACACCAGTCCCAGCTTTCGGGCAAAGGACTGGCCAATCACTACTCCTGGAGCCCCCAACCCAACTTCTCCTTATCTGCTTATCTAGCCAAACAGTATAAAATAATCATGGGGCGGAATCAGCAGAAAAGCTCCAGTAACATGAATAACCAGAGTTGATCAACTACCCCTAAGGAACAATTTGGTGGACACAACTGAAGATCCCATTCATAAATAGATGGCTGAGATGTCAGATTGATCTTATTTGGATTGCAAATAAGATCAATAAAATAGAGGAAAAGTTGGAATTAGAAATTCAAGGAGCATTTCAAAAGTGGTCTCAAGAATTCAATAAATTCAAAGACAAAATCACCAAAGATTTTGACACGTTGAGACAAGAAGTTGCAGCCCTCAAAGATCTGAGAAATACAGTAGAATCCCTCAGTAGCAGAATGGAGCAAGCAGAAGAAAGGATTTCTGACACTGAAGACAAAGCTTTCAAATGCTCCCAAACTCTCAAAGAGGAAGAGAAATGGAGAGCAAAAATGGATCATTCTCTCAGAGACCTCTTGGATAATTTGAAGAAAAGCAATATTCCCCTGACAGGGATCCCTTAAAGTGATAAAGTGGCTTCACAAGGCACAGAGGCTTTTCTTCAGAAGATTATGAAAGAGAACTTTCCAGACATGCCAAGAGATTCTGAAATTCAGATAGCAGACAGTTTCAGAACCCCAGCACAACTCAACCCAAATAAGACATCCCCCAGGCACATTATAATTAATTTCACTAAAGTTAATATGAAGGAGAAAATTCTGAAAGCAGCCAGACGTAAGAAAACCATAACCTACAAGGGGAAAAATATCAGAATAACTGCAGATCTCTCTGCTGAAACCTTTCAAGCTAGAAGAGGGTGGTCATCAACTTTTAATCTCCTAAAACAAAATAACTTTCAACCCAGGATCCTGTATCC
>CAUYRH010050891.1:0-30493 GCA_963574655.1 Perodicticus potto | reverse complement strand
GACGACAGGCGCCCGCCACAATGCCCGGCCATTTTTTGGTTGCAGCCGTCATTGTTGTTTGGCTGGCCCGGTCTGGATTCGAACCCACCAGCTCAGGTGTACGTGGCTGGCGCCTTAGCCCGTTGAGCCACAGGTGCCGAGACCAACATTATATTCACAAGAAGACTTTAAGTATATGTAAATGTCGGTTATTCACAACTGCTCTTTATATTTGTGTTATCAGACAAGACAGTTATTTAAGGAACGTGGGAAATGCAGAAATGACTGAGTGTAGCGAATTATGGTGCCCTCTTTCGCTATTTAAGTTAAATATTTCTCTACATTCCTGAAACTTTTAGGGGTTTTGTGTGTGTGTGTGTGTGTGTACTAGAAAGCACAGGGGTTATTTTCACAAAAGTAAATATACAGTGAATGAAGACAGTACATGGTCTTCAATCAAAAATATTTCAAGACTGAAAAATAAATCCCCACTTAAAAGAGAATGTTTGGTTTAAAAATGAAAATGAAGAGGATAGTTTATAAGTGAGTATTCAGAAAAACCAAGACTCCCCAGTAGGCGCCCCCGCAACTCCCATAAGGCTGAGGGACAAGAAGCAGGGAACCAGCAAGTCCCAGAGGACACTTAGGAAACAAGCAGGTGACTCTGAGGAGGTACCTAGACCAGGCAATACCCTGACAGTATAAGTTAAACTCTAGACTCCAGGACTTACCAACGGCCCAGCCTACCTTTCTTTCTTTCTTTTTTTTTGTTTTTGAGACAGAGCCTCAAGCTGTCACCCTGGGTAGAGTGCCATGGTGTCACAGCTCACAGCCAGCAACCTCAAACTCTTGGGCTCAAGCAATTCTCTTGCCTTGGCCTCCCAAGTAGCTGGGAGTATAGGCGCCCGCCACAAGGCCTGGCTATTTCTTTGTTGCAGTTGTCATTATTGTTTAGTTGGCCCAGGCCAGGTTCGAACCCGCCAAGTGGCTGGCGCCATAACCACTGTGCTACGTGTGCCAAGCCAGCCCGGCCTATCTTTATCACGGCCACTCCCATGCTGCTTCCTGCGTGCTCAGAAGGCACTGTTAATTGCATTAACGCCAGTAAACCTCAGTAGAGCCCTATGAGGCAGGTACTACTTTTATTCCCATTTGAGGGAAGAGAAAACTGAGGCACCAAGAGGTTAAGTTACTTATCCCAGGTCAACCAGAATTAACTAGCAGAGCTGGACAGAAACCCAGGCCATTGACCACCTGACCACACAGTGCCTGTCTGTAGAAGGCACAGTGTTTCCCCTCCACAGGTGGCTGGGGTGAGGGCCGCTGTAGGACACGCCTGGGTTTTCTCAGCCCCTGCATGGCACACATGCAGAACCCCACAGGAAAGGAGAGCTGGCCAGGGAAGAGGGGCCACTCCACTCACTTCATGTCTGAAGCTTCCTCCCCACCCTCCCTGCGATCCCAAGACACAGCTCAACCTCTTGTTAAGCAGAGTGATGGCTTTTCCCAACTCACAGACATAAGTGCCAAGTGCCACAAACAATTACCAGCTCCCCCCACCCACATCTGGGGATATCCTCACGAGCATGGGTAGCAGGGTCAAGAGATACCTGTATACCCAGGCTCACAGCAGCACTATTCACAGGAGCCAGGACCCAAAGGTCTGTCCATGAATGAACGATGGAATATTATTCAGCCTTAAAAAGGAAGGAGAGTCTGACACATGCTATACGATGGATGAACCTTGAAAATATTACAGTAATTGAAAAAAACCTACAAATACTACATGATTCCACTCACGTGCTGTACCTAGAGAAGTCAAATTCAGAGACAACGTAGAATGGCAGTTGTCAGGGGTTAGGGGGAGGGTGATGGGGAGTTAGCATCCAACGGCAGTTTCAGCTTTGCTAGATGAAGAGGTTTCTGCAGAGAAACAGTGGTGACAGCTGCTTGACGATGTGGATGTCCTTAGTGTCACTGAATTGTGCATTTAGAGATGGCTGAGATGATACACTTTATGGGGTATGTACTTTACCACACTTCTAAAGATCAAAAAGAGGAAAAGAAAGTAACGGGCACAGCCAATGTCTGAACACATCTTACGGCGTGTGCTGAACCACCTTAAGGTCTCTTCTTTCAGCTGTAATGTAAGGCTACAGGTTACAATGTCAACAAGCACTGCTCACATATTCAAAATAAACACGCTCCCCCTAGTATTCTGCAGGGCGACCTAATTCACGTTTATTCACATGCCTCCTCGAAAAGATAGATCGCCCAAAATGTCTTTAAGCATCTTTACCTGTGCATTCTTGTTTAGTTTGTGGTTTTAAAATATACACATTTGTAAGGCATGTTAGAATTTTTGATGATGACACAGAACCAGAGGAATAAGATATATTAATACCTCTTTCAGAAGCCCAAAGGACAAAGAAAAGCAGACGTCTTATTTTTTCTTCCCTTCCACACTCTCATTTGGCGATCAGAAAGGAAATCTGCATACATTTAAACGCTGTATAACTGGGTTGTACAAAGGCACATACTACCAGACTCGCCTTATTCTTGTGTTATGCTAATGACTTAGACAATCCATTTACCAATGACTCATACGCACGCCTTTCCCTGAAGAAAGCAGACGGTGGCGGGGAGGATGGTGTCTAAACACAAGACACAGACAGAATCCAGCACGGGAGGGGCAAATATGGAAACATAGCAGATGTGCAGACAGGCCTGCAGCCACAGAGGCACGCCACTCCCGAAGGCCGGGCACCAGGGACACAAGCCCTGGTTCTGCTTCTGAATTTCCATAGCAACAGGAAGTGGCTTCGAAGAGGAAGTCACAAGCCACTGTGTTCCCATCCCCTCAGGTCAGGAGCCAGTTTTGGTCACCTGGGCACTGTTGTCCAGAGGTTAGGGCCGTGTAAAAAACAGGGATGTGGCCTAGGGTGGCAGAGCCAGGCACCAGGGCAGACTCAAACACCAGCTTTTGGCCAAAGCTCCCAGCCACACTATTGTCTATTTGCCTACCTCCTGGCAGGGACTGTCACTGGGTTAACTGTCTTCTGTCCCCAAAGATGGAGACAGGATGGCAGGGATGAACCATCCCCTAAACCCAGATCTACCTCCCTCCGCTGTACCTTCAGCAGATTGGCTGACTAAGAGCCCAGCCCCACTGCTTGGCCTGTGTTCCTCCTCCTCACAGCTGGCAGTTAACAAGGGGACCTTCCTCCGAGGGGAAAGGATGGGAGGCACCCTGCCGTGGAGGCTCATCAGCAGGTGCTTGGAGTCCGGCTGCTGCAGACACATCTCTAAACAAGCCATCTTCACAGCCCCTTCCTTCTAGGGCTATATTCAGGATACACACAGCCTGAATGGCCACACGCAGGACAATTAAAGACTTCCAGGAGCCTGAGGAGCCTCATTCCAACTAGATGACTTCTACAATGACCCCAAGCAAAATGATTCTCCAGAAACCTGAGTAATCTTCACAGCTGGCAAAAGACCAAATATCCTTTAATACATCACATAATCTTACCTTTACCTCTCAGTCCACATGCTAGCAAATTATCAGGCATGGTGCTTGGCTTTTATTTTTCCTAGAATTTTATCAAAAAACAAAAATACATTCCCCACTGTACACTGCTCTTTCCACTGGTGGCCATTTTCTCATAATTCTAGCTGTTGTCAGCTGAAGATAGGCTCAAGGGAGTTCCCAGCCCAACAGGGATGAAAACGTAAAGTGCTCGGCCGTGCTCAGCCACTGCGGGCACTGTGGGGCAGAAGCTCTGCCTGGTCAGGGTGCTGAGCATACCCACGCCAACACCAGCGACGACTTAATTCTGAGAAAAGCTACAACACTGCAGACCCACCCAACGGCCAGTGCTCTTCACTCTCATTTTTCTCCCGAGGCTGAGGAGAACAGGCAGAAACCACACAGTGTTTTTCAATATTGCATCTATTAGCAATTGAGAGGTGGCCCGTCTCTGGTTCATAGCCCAGAAAAGCACACAACCTTCTAAATCCTCTCACTCAGGCTCCTAAGCTCTGATCAAGAGGGAACCTCTCAGCACACACATGGTCCTTATGGGTCGGTTTTAATTTCAAGATGTGTTTGTCCAGTTTTCCTTGATTCAGAAGGAGTCTTTTACACCTGCTCCCGTAGCATCCGTGAGTAAGGGAGTGAAACACCCATGGCCCAGCACAGCACTCCTGGTGCAGAGCAACTGTCTTGCCCTAATGGGACAGAGGCCTGGACCCGGACTCCAGGCCACACTGCACTGTCTTTGCCCATAACAGGAGTCTTGTTTGTGGCCTGCCGTGCAGGCTTGCAGGTTGGGGCAGGGGACACAGATGGATAAACTTCTTATCAGAAGGGACTGCATGGAAAGGGAGGAGTATATAGCTTCCACACTAAGATTAAGACTCTTGGATTTTTTTTTTTGAGAGAGGAAACAGAGTCTCACCATCACCAGTTAGAGTGCACTGGCGTCATTGGAGCTCACTGGAGCCTCAAACTCCTAGGCTCAAGTGATCCTCCAGGCTCCCTGCCAAAACATCCAGCTAATTCTTCTATTTTTTAGGAGAAATGGGGTCTCACTCTTACTGGTTTCAAACTCCAGACCTCATACAATCCTCCTGCCTTGGCCTCCCAGAGTGCTGGGGTTGCAGATGTAAGCCTCCAAGCTGGTCTAGGGTTTTTCATCTGTAGCAATAAAATCTTGGCGTTCTGCTCTAAATTTCCTCATTTAAACATAAAAATTCTGAACAGAGGGTTAATAGACCCCTTTCACACAGTGAGGCGAGGGAGCTAAGTCAGGTGAAGTGGCTGTCAACGGTCAGTGCTAAGCTGGAAAGGGCTTGTAAAACAATTAAAACCAAGAGCTGAGGGGCGCCTGTGGCTCATTGGGTAGGGCGCCAGCCCCATATACCAAGGGTGGCAGGTTCAAACCCGGCCCCGGCCAAACTGCAACAATAAAATAGCCAGGTGTTGTGGTTAAGCGCCTGTAGTCCCAGCTACTCAGGAGACTGAGGCATGAGAATCGCCTAAGTCCAGGAGTTGGAGGTTGCTATGAGCTGTGTGACACCATGGTACTCTACCAAGGGTGATAAAGTGAGACTCTGTCTCTACAAAAAAAAACAAAAGAAAACCAAGAGCTGAGGGAACGATGGTCATGTTGTGTAAAGACTTGAAGGAAACCTCTGTTTCCAACATAAATGTCAACTGAAGTCAAAGGAGAATATGGTTCAATTTCCATGAATGAAAGAAAACAAAAGCTAAACCACATATAACATCAATCCTGAGCCAAATCTTACTTTATCTCTATTTTCATTTCCTCTTTTCAATGTGTGTTGCCAAAACCAGTTGCCATCTAGAGCTAGACCATTCAGGAAGCCTGGCAAATCCCCCTGGCTGAAGCCTGTCACAGAGGGTTCCGACATTCCACCTGGGGAATAACCAGGAGAACATAAGTCCAGTACTGAGCAATGGCTCTTCTGCAAATGACTCCACACTCCATGGTCATCCCTGGAAAAAAAATAATTGTTCTCTTGTGGCTTTAACAACCTGGGCAAGCTGCCCAGCTGAGAAGCCCTTAGCGAGCACCCTCTCAGCAGTCCCAGGTCAGGAGAGAGACCCCTCCCCACCCTGTGTCCCCTCTGACCCTGGGCACCTCCATGGCAGACCCCCTCCACCACCCAGGGCAGCTGGCTTCAGAGGCACCCACCACCCAGCTGCTATCATGCAGAGGGGGCCCCAACCTATGGAAGGCTGCACAATGGAGCCCCAGAACAGCAAGATGGGGCCACAGGGTGCCACTAGGCAGCAATGCACCCCTCACCTGCTCACTCCGTGAGCACTAGCAGGCAGCTCCCCAGTGGAAGCTGGAGCAGCCCATGCGCCCAACAACACCACTGCCAGGAAAGTGGGTGTGGAAGGGGAGCTCTGAGCAAAGAACTGATCAGGCAGGGTTAGGAACAGCCCCAATCAGGACAAGCACCCCTCCTCAACCCTGCCTGTCTCTGCAAGTGGGAAAGAGCACAGGAAAGGAAGCCAAGTCTAGCCCAGCTGTAGGCACAGCCAGTGCACGGACAACCGGCTATTTGGTCTGACAGTTATTGCAACCTGCTCTCGCCAATGGCCTTGGGCCGAATACACACCAGTGAGCTCCCCGTGGAAGGGTACTGCAACCTCTTCCCACTCGCTCCTCTCCAAGTACCCATGAGGCTACCTAGGTGGTGTCTGCATCTGGAAGAGTCCAATAACAGCGTCAGAGCGGAGCATACCCTGTTATATCTGAAGTGCTGGCTCATACCAGTGCCCCAGAAGGAGCGAGCCATACCACCATTGCCTGACCTGAGGATAGCCCTCCCGCTCAGGGCCGGGCAGTCCCCCAAGGGGAGCTGTGGTCTAGACCAGGAAGGTAGAGCACATGGGGCAGAAAGCCTCCTAGCATGTGCTTTGAATCCCCATGTTCAATGTGGTAAGCGTAAAATTCAACACTTGAACACTGAGGCAAAGGCCACTCCTGGGGCTCCACAGTGGGGTCATCCGTGGGCAGCAGGTGCCAGGTATGCGTGCGTGGGGAAGGGGGGGTGCTCAGACAGATTCAAGTCAAACGGAGCATTAAAAATACATGCAGGCTCAACTGTGGTTACCTGACCAACACCACAACAGTGAAAGCCTAAGTTTCCTCCACTCTTGACTTAGGAAGCAAGGTGATGTTTACTGAGTCGCCTCCTACTATATACCCAGGAAGCTGTGCCAGGGCTTGACATGGGGGGCTTGCTCAGTTCTGACAGAGCTCCAGAATATATCTTTTCATCCACATTTTACAGAAAAGCTTTGAAGCTAAGTATCAGAAAGAGAGCACTCCAATCTCTGAAGCAATGAAGGGGACAGGACTCAGGCCCAAAGCAAGCCAGACCTGCCAGGTGCCAGCCCCCATCTCCACCACTCAGATCAGCATGCCCACCTCCCACCGGAAAGCACGTTCCCTCGGCTTCTGTGGCCCATGCCGAAGGTTCACAGAAAAAATGGAAGGCACTACAGCTGACCAGAGTTTCTCTGTCAGCCCAAGGAAAACGAGATGAAGCTGGAGAACAGTTCCTTGACTGCGAAGGGAAAGCCCAGCCTTGGAAAGCACTGCAAAACGAATACTTTGTATTTTTAAGTAATGGTACCAAAGGCTGCCCTTCTCTTCACCCCTTGTAACTCCATGCTGAGTCCAGGACACTGTTCCTACCAGTTCTCAGCCCTCACCAGAGTCAGGACCAAACACCAAACGCCATCATCATGGTTTATCTTCTTTCAACACCTCCAAAATGGGGGTGAATCTGAAAATTGATGGTAGTGTTAGAGCAGAGTGGTGGCTTGATGAAGTTGCTGAAATAACTGAAAAAAGCAAATTAAGTTTTGGCAAAAAAGGAAGTGAAAAGTTTATTAACAACCTGCACAGCAAGCTGGGCCCATTCTATGACTGCACGTTCCATGGAAAGCAGAGTTGGGGGTTTATACACAACTTTGAGGCATATCAGCTGCTTTTTGGAAGTCTCCCAGGGTCTTAATTAACTGTTCTCACAACAGTGCACCTGCAAGGTCTTGATAACAGCCACCTAAGAAGGTCTTAATCAGCCTCATTCCCATAATGGCCCAGGTCACCCTGACCCAAACCAGACCCAAACAGCCTAACCACATCCATCACCCACTTGCTCATGTCTAGCTAACTGCCTAACAGGAGCATCACAGTTTCTCCTCAGAGATAAAATGATGGTTTGTCTTACACTCCTTAGCACCTAAAGATTCAAATTAGTATATTAATATGATTTAAAATTATATAACACTTTAGATAATCCCAAACACACTTAAGTGTCACAATAGGTAAACCAAATAGGTTTTTACTTCTCACTACTTAAAAATGAAGAACCTGGCTGAAGCAGACTGCTCAGAGATTTGCAGGCGGCAGCACTTCAACAGGACTTGGACTTTCCAAGAGCTGGGCCGAGAGGAGGAAGCTGGTTCTAAAATGCAGATGCTGTCTACTTAATTAATCAAGTGCAGACAACAAAGAAAAGGTGCTGGTGGGCTTGTCACACACCTTACCTGTTCTCTACCATCCCACCCACCCCATTCATCTCAGTCACACGGCAAGGACGACAAAGGTCACAATTGTAAGTTGTCCTCTAAGTTAATACAGAATAGGTTTATAAACCCCAAACATCCCTAGCCTCAGAAGAATGTGGTCCTCCCTGCAAGGCTCAGGTGGGGACATGTATCAGTTCTGCACCACCTTGTGCTGTTTCTCACCTCTTGTCCCTTGTTCAAGAAACACAGTTCCAAGGCAAAAGGAGGCCATCACAATAGACATTAGAATATTCTTAAATGGATTCACAAAGAAGAGAAACACCTAATATAGTTTCCTTTATTTTGCAACAAAATACTCAAAATCGTATGTTTTAAATCTTGGTGCAATTCTTTCAACCACTGGCTTCTACTTGCTTCAAGAAATGCTCAGACCTCCTTTTACACAGAAGCACTGCTGTGCTCCACTTCTGCACCCTATCATCATTCCTTCCTTGGGGCTCCCAATTTTTATTTCCCAGCAAGTCCCAGTCTTACTAGCAAAACTGGACGAGGAGATAGGGCCAGCTGCATGGAGCATGTGATATAGCTTCTGTGGACTTTCCTAGGGTTCAAGGACTCTGTTGGATGGGACTGTCCTGCCCTGCCCCACGAGGCCCCCAGTATCAGCTGGACAGACAGCCACCAGCCACTAAGCCCCTGCACAGGAAAGGAGTTGGCCAGTTCTCTCCCTAGGAAGTCCAGGTGACTCCACCACTCTTGGGCAGGAGGGCCTGGCCTCCCCTCCCCATCTATTCTGAGGCAAGCAGTGGGACCCAAAACAGAAGATTATGCCCACACCCCGCAATTGGACCAGCCAGGTCCCCCGCCTTCCTATCCCTCCAGGGCTCAGCCTGCACTTTTAGGCTCCCATGAGAATTGGGGCTGGGGCTTAGGAGGTCATGGTCAGCCCTTCATTACCTCCCAACTTGAGCCCCTGACACCCCACACCCTCCCCTCACCCCTGCTCCATTCTGACCCAGTTTGCTGCTTCCCTGATGTCCCACAAACTCATTAAAGTGGTTTAGCCATGGTCTGCCAAGCTTGATCTTGAACACACTGGAGCGGTTGCTGAGATTTCTGAACCTATTAGAGTGTAAATTCCAGACACTCAGTGGGCACAGCCAGGTGGCAGCTGCAGGCTGCCTGTCCTTCTGCTCCTGCATGGAAGCTCCCTACTCAAGAGACACACAGGTGTTAGCCCAAAGCCACCTCGTGTTCCTGACACCATGTGACTCATGTGGGCTGCCTCCCCGTGAACTCCAAACTGCCTCTGTGTCAAGCTGACATTCCTTGAAGCACCCCACCCAACAGTAGGGGGAACAGCAGACTCCCTGACCCTTCCTAGTCGGCTGGGGCACAGGGAGTCTTTGGCCTAAGCAAAAGCACAGCAGCCCTGGAGCAAGCATTTATAGAGCATTTTCTAACACCAGACCCCGTACTAAATGCTTCTCAAGCCACTTAATTTACTTCATGAGGAAACCAACTCTGTGCTCTGCACTGCCATTAACTACTGTGGACATTACACCACGTACAGAGGGCCCACTGGTGCGCTGAAGAGGTGCCAAGGAGTACCCGGCTGCTGGGCGGTGGAGCAGAGTAGCTGAAACAATTCCTAAAAACCCTATCAGTTACAGAGGTTTTGCTTACAGAAGGAAGATATGGGTGGTACCAGCTGGGGACATGACTGGTTTTTAAACAGTTGACACATTTTCATGTGCCTGAGATATTCGGTCCAAAAAGTTCCACAGTGGTGGTTATCAGCTAATAGGAAGTTTCAAAGACAAGAGAGGACTTTAGGATTGTCCACCCTCACTCCTTATTTTACAAACAAGAACACCGAGGTCATACAGACCCCACTGCATGGCTCATATGGTGCCTTGATCCTATAACTGTACCCAGAGAGTTCTGCCCAAGCCAGGCCATCCCCAGGGAGACAGCAGAGGCAAGGCCTGCTCTGCTTAGCTGGGGCCTGGCGTAAGGACCGCCTATGGTCCCTTCAGAGCCCACACTCTGGTGGTGAGTGATGGAACTCAGCAGCCCTTTCAGAGTCAGGCGTCCAGCCACTGCAGACACTTGGACACACTGTCTCTCTCAAACAAGTTAGACCTGTGGACTTTTTCCCCAAGTGCAAACAGGCTATGAGACAGGAAGAAGAAACAAGTCTTAAGAAAGAGAAAATTCACAGTCTATCTGTAGTTGGAATTTGGCTTTGAATCCTGGCAACATAATCTATTTTGAGCATGAGACAAATTTTGCTAATTCCTAATGAGCCAGATTAGAAACAGTCTACAAACGAACAGCAAGCTCATCATAAAATTATGAGAGGGCCCAAAATATACCACATTGCCATGCACTGCTAGCTCGGCATGTGGCCACTGAGTGATGACAGGCGTGTGCCCCAAGCGTGTCTCGGGGGCTTCAGGAAGAAAGGGCTGGTGGAAGTATTACTGGAAATCCGGAAAATCCTCTCCGTTGACTTGAATGCCCAGAGAGCTGCCAGGCTGAGGTGCTCTGAACAAAGCTGAGACAGGAGGAAGGCTGTCCTGAGGTGGGTCCTCTGGCAGAGAGCAGAGTCTTCCAGCTGGACAGACTGGAGCACAGAAGGACGGGGAAGAAGATGCCTCTGGCCATCAAGCCAAGCCACAGCTCCTCGACCATTCAGGAGACACTCTCAGAAAACGAGGAAAGCCCCTCCTGTACGTCCTTATCAAGGTCCCCTCTCTACTTTAAGATTGTCCCTGCTCTGCTTTCTGCCTCACCTCCCTGCCCAAGAAGCAGTAACTCCAGAGGCCACCCAGCAACCAAGGGCTCCCACCCTGGTGCCCCAGACCTGTGTGGGGCTATAGGTCCAGCTGGCAGCAGTGCAGAGGACAGGTTCCCCACTCTGCCCTGAGGTCTGGGGAAGCAGCAGAGCATAGTAAAGGCCAAGGGGCCAAGGAGTTTCAGGGCCACTGAAGCCAGCAGCATTAGCACTCTCCCCTGCCCTTATAAACGCAGAGACTAGCAGTGTCTGCCTCCACACCCCATCTGCACATTCTAAGTGAAGTCCCTGCACATGGTGAGAGCTATGTCAGGGGAGCTATGAGAGGAGACATAGGCCCCAGGTGGTCTACATGCTCCCCTTTCAGTCCCAGGGGCTGAAAGGATTCAGATGCTGTTCTGCAGGAGGAAAGGAAAACTACCCCCAAAACAAACTGCCCCATTCAACCAGTGTCTGCATCCCCTCTGCAGCTCACAGAGGTGGCCTGGGCCACAGCGGCAGGCTGAGGGTGAGACCCTATCCTGGCCTGTGAAGGTATCTTACACATCATAAGCAGTGTGGTGGTGTGGAGGATGAGAGTAACATTTCACACCTAGAAAGAGCTCGCCCACCCGCCGCAGACTGCGGCAGACGACAGCACACTCTGATGAATTCACAAGCAGAGCGAACCACTGAGGGAGACCAGGGCCCGCCACAGCGCACTCAAACAGACTCCATGCTTCCAAGCTTAAAAAACATTCCTTTTCATAATGAATTTTCAATCAAGCTATTACGTTGCCTTCCCCAGAGACGCACAAGGAAGTATCACTTTATCTCACAGTGGGATTTAAGGGGAGCTTCTTGCTCTTCCAGGTCCCTCTTCCCAAATGAAAGGAAGACACACCTGCTCACACCCCGCCTCAAGTGCTGAAGGGAGGGAACACTTGTTTAATGGATTTTCTCCAGGGTCCAGTGTAATATAAGCTACTAACATCTATCAAAACCAGGGGGAGCACCCCCCATTAACCTGCCACCAGGAATGGGAAACTACCTCTTTCAGCAATAAGGCTGTGTCATTTTACAGGAATGGTTTAGGCCTGGAAACACATGTCAACCCCATAAATCTTCTCTTCCTCTCTCACGCCCTGAAGAAGAAAACAGTCCCAACTCCTGAGTGCTTGCTGGCTGTGCTGGTGCAGTTACCCTGCGGGGCGCCCTGCCCCTCACTGCCTCGGGAAGGTGTGCCATGGAGGACACGTGTGGCTGGTGGCCTTCAGCTCAGATGCTCAGCTCCTTTGAGACCACCTGACAGGAGGGTGCCCTCTGGGTGCCATTCCCATTCCTGCTCTGATTTCTAACCATCATGAGGTAGGAGAGAGAGGTCTCTCCTCCTGTACCCCAAGCCCTCTCAATATATCAGTACCCACCAGCCATGAACTCTAACCCCCGCCCCATGACCTCACTGAGAGTCACTCTGTTCCCTGGTCTCAGGGTCTCCAGGCACCACGCTGTGCCCTCGACCCTCCTCCTCAACAGGCCCTCTCTGCACTGCGCAGCGGGGTGCTCACCCCCTCATGAAACCTGGCCACATCCCCCACTTGGATACCCCTACACCCACCAGGCTCTCGGCTTGGGCTGCCCCACCTCCAGCCACCCAGCAACATACTCAGGTCAGGTAACCCCCGTCCTTTATGTGAGACTCGGGGTCTCCACTGCACAAGACCTCCTGCTCCTCCCTCCTCTTCAGGCTGTGCCGTGTCCCCCCCTCCTGACCCCCTGCACCCCCCTCTGTACCCCAGCCTCAGCACACAGTGTGGTGATGCCCCCACCCAGCTCGCATGCTTGGGAGAAGCTGCTGCCCTTGTGTGTCAACATGGAATGGGGGGCGGAAAAGACAGGCAGGAAGGGAAATTAAAACCCTACCATAGTCCTCTTTAGAAAGGGGGCACACACATTCCACTTCTGAAGAATGTAACAAGCATGGCATTAGAGCTGAGGAGGCCTCCACTTCACACATAAATGAAGACTCGGACCCTTGGAAATGCCGTCAGTATTAGCTGTCTAACCTAAAGGTGCTGCGTAGCCTTCATTTCCTAACACAGTTTTCTCATTGCCTGAGGGCAACCACCAAACCCCCTCTAAATGCAAGGCTGTCTTACCCACCAAAATCTATGACCTCCGATGAACAACTGCCACTGTCCCCTCGTGCAGATTTAGGTTTGGTCAGTATTACTGATGTTTCCCAAAGTTGCAACATTATAAGATACAAAATTTAAGATGCAGCCTTGGCTGAAAGGCTCACGATCCAAAGGCAGTAAACCTTTCATCTCTCCTTATTCGATTTGCCTTTAATTTAAAGCACATGGTTACTGTCAAACACCAGCCAGGCCTCGCTGACGCTCCTCAGGGAGGGTGTCTGGCGCCCTTCTCTGGCCTGCTCAGCACCCTTAGTCCCGTCTCAGTGTGACTCGGGGAAAGCTCCCTGCTCTGTAATTGTGCGATGGGTTACTGCATCTCCATGTTTAAACCTTCCAATGTGCTACTGACTTTCTTTCTTTTTGTTTTTTTTAATTTTATTTATTTGGAAGGTGAATGAATGCATCAATGAATGGACATGGTCCATTCATGGAATTGAGGCCCAGGAAATTCACATGAAATTGACCTAGGCATAGGAAATGGGGGTTCCACATTTAGTCCCAAGTCCAAAGTGAAGGAGACACCGAGGCACAGGTGACTCCTCAGCAGTTGTCTGGCCTTTTTGGCTATTGGAGCCTCCGGTGGGGGTTGGAGGTCCCCCTCTTTGCCAGTCATCGAACCCGCTGGTTCTTCAGCTGGCTGCCGCAGCACTGATACCACCAAGGAGGAGGCGGCAGGTCCGCCAGCTCCACTGAGCTGGCTAGGGCGCCAAATGTCCTGCGTCAATTCTCCGTCTCCGAGTAGAAACTCCAACTGCTGTTAGGGAAAAAGGGCGAAGTCTTGATGGAGTGCTACTGACTTGCAAACACTTGGCGGTCTCTGGCAGCCAACAACACATACCCAGGCTTGGGAAGCCTTCACTTTTGACAAGAATAGAGAACAGCAACTTAGCAGAAACCAGGTTACAGGTCATGTGGAGTCTTTCCAACTTCATCAACAAATAAAGCAACACATGAATGTGGGTTGTAGTTGGCTTGTTGGAAGAGAACAATACTCTTAAAACAGCTGGTGGTGCAGACAGCATGGTGTGATCTTCAGTGTTCAGAGGGCTGATTAGAGCACAGTAACACAGGGCCACATTCCTGAGTTAATAACCACACAGCTGGGTTCTCAGAGGAAAAGCCCGTATTCCCAGACAGACTGGACCCTCACCTGCTACGGGACAACACTGTGACTCTCATTTCCCCACCTGCACCTGTGACTCTCATTTTCATTGCTGTGTTCATTAGAAGGACTCAAACTAAAAGGAAGTGGGGGGTTCCAAAACCACTGCTTTTATTTCTCCAAGGACCTATAAGAATTCAGTGTGTTCAGAAACACCAGGAATATACTGTACCTTCATTTTAGACTTCTCTAATGAGAACTGCTGCCTGCCTCCTCCAGGTCCCCAGAGCCTGGGCGTGAACTCACATTAAGCTCTGCCATAGTTACTTTTGGACACAGAACTAGGGAGATTTTTCATGCCATGGATAGATTTTGGGAGAACCCTTATAATTGTATTCTCTGGTTTTTGGTAACATTAACCATACCATCGGTGACAAGGGGACATGCCAGCCTGTCACAAGCCCAGTTAGAACCACAGTTCGGGTCAGAAGGGCTCTTTTGGTTGAGGGATGGCTATTTCAGCAACGTTTACCGCAAACCAACACATGACAGACTCAAGAGTTGGTATCTTACTCTGCTGTCTCCACACATGCATCAAAATTGAAGGGAAGAAAATAATAAAATGAACTCCAAGAAGGTAATTTGTTTCCAGCTACTTCCATGCTGGGTAAAATTTTTGACACTGTAGATCTGATAACATCTTTACTTCTTTTTAAAGTTGAGCCGGGCATGACTGGTACAAACGTCAGTTAGGCTGAAGGAGTGACACTGTTAGCTCCTCCCCCATCACTCTCGGTGTGCTGGCTTTAATTCCGTGGTGCAAGCTGGACTTTGGGGGCCTACGGAATTTACCACATGAACAGAATGAGTAAGAAACTGACACAATGGCGTTTTTACATTTTTAGAGAGTTCCATGTTGTGGTTTTGGGGGTTTGGTAACTGCCTCACATCTGCTAAGTACACAGGTCATTTTCAAAATTGCAGATGCTGAGAAGCAAAAGCTATGATCAGGGGGCTAAAGACGACAAAAGAAGGCAACTAAAACATTTCCATTACCTATAATACAGGAGAAGGACATAAGTATACCTGCTGCTTTATATGTTTTTTTCTTCTCCATAACAGAAAACCAGGAAGTAAAAGTAAAAAAGACTTTTAAGAAATGAAGTAAAGTCCTCTCTTTTCATAGGCTCAGGGAAGATGACACCAAATGGGACAAAATGAAAAGACACATCTGGAAAGGGATGGTGGGGCTGCTCTCAGAGGCCGGGAAAGCTCAGGGCCTGAATGCGACTGTGCAGATGGCACACAAACACACACACACACACGCATGCGATGGGTACAAGTCTGTTATTTTTGAACCCTGAAACTCACATAACCCACATGCATCGTCCTTTAAGAACAGTCCTTTGGGTAGACAGACAATGTGGTATGCCCAGGATGGTGGCACCACTGAAAATACTTCTGAACTCCCCTGATAGACTGGTCCCCAAAGCCAACAGCATCCTCCAAGGCACACACTTTACTTGGAAATAGCTGACAACCACTCAGAGCTGAGAGTCAGGACAAGGTGGGTGACTAAGCTTGGTACCTTCATTCTTGGTCAAACACTCACAGGGGGCACAAATTGGCAAATGAAATTTTCTCACTCGGCTCACAGACCACTAGCTGTGATGGCAACACCAAAAGCAGGGGTTGAACAACAGTTCTGAACAGTGGCAGTGCCAGTAAAGTGTGGAGTTTCCTCCCAAACAGCAACTTTGAAGCTTGTCCCCTGTCTGAAGCCCCATGCGCTGATTAGTTGGTTAAACCCAGCCTTGTGACTTTGGAGCCATCTCTCAACACATGACTACTGCACAACACAAATTCAACCTAACCCAGGAAAAAAACATTATTAAGGAGCAGACATGGGACACTTCAACAGCCAGTGAAGAGAATGATGAGCTACAGCCTCGCACAGAGACAGCAGCACTCCATGGGCTGACGCTGACATCCAGGAGGCGTGTGGGTATAAACACGCATGACACACGTGTGCAGAGATACAGATGCACATGGACTCACAGCTTGTTCCCAGAGCATCACCAGTGGGTCTGTCCTAAATATACATAATAAATGCAATGTTAATGATAGCTGAGACCTTTAAAGTGCTCCGGAGGAAAACACATACACACAGAGCCCTCCCTACACACTACTGCACTCTTTCTGCTTTCCTTACAACTAGGGGAGAAAACTGTGGTAAGAGGGACAATACAAATCTGTAAGATAAAGACTAAGACAGGACTGCCCTGGAACACTTTCCCCAGGCTTGTGTCACTGAGACCAGGTTGGGGAGAAAGATAAAAGCAATAAAACATCTACTTACTGATTTGGAGGTCTCAGGACTTGGGGATTAGATTCTTTAAACCTTGGTTGAATGGAAACTTTTCAAGAGAAAACTATGCCCCTTTATTTTCCAACCAACTATAGAAGAATTGACCCCCTAACCCAAGTTCACCAAATATACCCCAGGGAAAAAATGACCACCTGTCCACCCACTTGTGAGGAAAATGGTATTGTGGCAGCCAACCTGGTCCTGCGAGGCAGAACTGTAGGATGGAAAGCCAACACACCAGAGCGGGAGAGCTCGGCTCAGACTCTACATCCCTCTCTCCCTCTTTATAAAGGCTGTGTGACCCTGAGCACGTTACTGATTCTTTCAATGTCGTCGTTCAGGGTCTGCGCAGGGTGGGGTCTGCAGCAGCACTCACCCACGGCAGGCTGATGTGAGGGCTGCATCAACGGGCTGGAAAAGAACCCGGCACAGTGCCTGGGATACAGTCTGCTGCTAATACACTGGGCCATGCAAGCCATGTCCCCAGAGTGATGCTCGTCCAGGGATGGGCGTGCACACACGTCCCCCCACACACACACACACGCAGTACACGCACATGTGTGATATCTGACCATCGTCACCTGGGCGTGCACACACGTCCCACACACACACACACACACACACACATGCAGTACACGCACATGTGTGATATCTAACCATCATCACCTGGGTGTGCACACATGTCCCCCCACACACACAAAAAAGCAGTGCACGCACATGTGTGATATCTAACCATCATCACCTGGGTGTGCACACACGCCCCCCCCACACACACACACGGTGCACGCACATGCATGATATCTGACCATGGTCACCTGGGCGTGCACACACATCCCACACATACGCAGTACACGCACATGCGTGATATCTGACCATCGTCAGCTAGGCGTGCACACACGTCACACACACGCACATGCGTGATATCCAACCATCATCACCTGGGCGTGCACACACGTCACACACACACACACACACACACACGGTGCACGCACATGTGTGATATCTAACCATCATCACCTGGGCGTGCACACACGCCCCCCCCCACACACACACACACGGTGCACGCACATGCGTGATATCTGACCATGGTCACCTGGGCGTGCACACACATCCCACACATACGCAGTACACGCACATGTGTGATATCTGACCATCGTCAGCTAGGCGTGCACACACGTCACACACACGCACATGCGTGATATCCAACCATCATCACCTGGGCGTGCACACACGTCACACACACACACACACACACACACACACACACACACACGGTGCACGCACATGCGTGATATCTGACCATCGTCAGCTAGGCATGCACACACTTTACACACACACACACAACCACATGTAGTTCACGCACATGCGTGATATCTGACCATCGTCAGCAGAACTGTCCTGAAGGAGCGTATCTGCCAGAACTAGAAAGACGCTGGGGCTCGTTCTCCTTCTGCAGAAACAAGTGCGCGCTCCTCCACTCCGCACACCTGACCTCGACTATTCCCGAACAGTGGTAGAGCTCTCCTCATCAAAGATGCAACCCCTTGAACAGTGATGAACAAAAGGAAACAGGAACCTGGGGACTGAAACAGGACTGATGCAGAAACGAATGAGAAAAAGGAGGAGGCAGTCAAAGGGACAAGCAGGCGGGGGCAGGACACATAGTGGAGATGGCTGTTCATGCACCTGCAGCTGGCCGGCGCTCCCTCCAGGCTACAGCCTCCTGTCCTCACGCTGGGCTACGACAGCGGTTCTCCAGTGTGGTCCAGTGAGCTGCTGGATGACCTCAACGTTCTCACTGACCTTGGCCAGCACATGGCAGGCATGTGAAGTGGGAAGAGCTGGAAGTGGACATACACCCCAGCTCACAGCTTCAAACATCAGCCCTTCCTAGGGCCCAGCCGGAAAGGGGTCGGCAGCAGGCAGTACCACCGAGAAGTCCTCAGCGCAGCCTAAGGAAGGCCCTCGGTAAACCTGGGGATGGATCAGCCAATTTCTGGCCACATCAAAATGTGTGTATAAGCCACTTGGCCTTTCAAACAATTAAGGACGTCACTGGACGTTAACTGAGGGTGGAAGCTGTGATGACATGACGCCCTGAGACTGAGCCCTGTCTGGCTGTGTGTGATGGCTGGGGCCACAACCACCAGAAAGAACTTCACTGAAAGGTCTTCAGCAGGTGCCAAGGAGGCCCACGGAAGGAAGCCGTCCCTCCTGTCCCAGAGTCCTGTAGAGGGAAGGGCCAGGATGGAGCTGAGCTGTGAGGCTGACGCAGTGCCACCAGGTGTCCAGCAGGCACAAGTGACACCAGAGGGACAGCTGTGTGGACGCCTCTCAGACGTGGAACACAGCATTCTGTAAAGCAGAGACTCCCAGGATACAAGGATAAGGCTGAGACACCAAAATGGTTTGTATCTCGGCAGCTTCAGGAGATAACACCCCTGAGAGACAGAACTCACTCTTCTGAGGAATGGCCTTGGAGACAGCTGATATGGGAGCAGGCGACATCCACGAGCTGGGTCAAGACCTAAAAACATCTGTTCAAGGGCTGTTCTTGCCAGGTTCTCTAAATACCGCCTGGGGACTAACTGGGTAGAACACTGAGAAGAGGCAGGGCAAGTTGGGTTGACACCATTGCTATGCAACCTTATTAAAACACAAACTGGCAAGGGCTAGAGAGACTCGCCACAGCCCCTGCAAGCCTGACTCAACTTTGGTGGAGTGACGATGCTCAGATGTACTACACGGTAGGAAACACGCTGGAGGCTGAGGCTCCAAAGACACACTCCCCAGGCACCACCCCCAGACACTGGCTCCCGAGCTAACATAAAAGACTGCAAGGCCAGTGATGCAGCAGATGGCAGAGATACCCGGGGAAGGGCCAGCCAGCGCCAGGAGCACAGGGGAGGAACAGAAAGGACAGATTGTCCCAAACCCAGGTGGAGATCTGCAAACACCACTTCTCAGCACAAGGAACCAGAGACCCCAGGTCTGAGGCAGGAATAGACAGTGTCCTGGAGACCTTGTCCTACCAAACAGCAACACAAACTTGCTGGCTAGAGGGCTCAAACCAACAGGACCCGGGGCCACCTCAAGAGCTCTCACTGACCAAAGCTGGGATAATTTGAACCTTAATGAGAATAATAACTAGAATAAACTGAATATAAATATGTAAACCCATGAGTTCAGAGTGATACAAAACCAAACAAAAACCTGTTCTGGTCACCACTGACTAGAAATGGGTAAATGAAAGGAAAGATCTGAGGTGAGTATTATCTTTGCCACAAGGGCAGTACCAGTAGGTAAACAAATGGTGGATGAGGAGGTTTTTCTGTTTAGAAGCATTCTAGCCTGTGGATAGAATTTGAACGTTACTATGTTGAAAGTTAGCAGAGGAACATGTGAAGTTCTAGCCTGTGGATAGAATTTGAACGTTACAATGTTGTAAGTTAGCAGGAGGATACAATGCCCAAAATCCAGACTGAAACCCGGGAGGCAAAAGCCCTGATCCCTTAACAAAAAAACTGCAAAAACAAAGAAAATGACACAAAGCAAGAGAGAAAGGCGGAAACTCTACTTTTAGAAAGACCTGAAAGTTGTGTAAATCAAGCACAGTGAACAACCTTACACGAATCCTGAATTAAGAAAAAACCTCTGAAATACATGAATAATAATTACGTAACAAATGTAAGTTTGAACACTAATTAAACATTCAATGATATTAAGAAACTAACTCCCTGTTTCTTAGGTATGATTTACGGTACTGTGAGCTTATCTTTTTTTTTTTTAGGTTCACTAAATTTATTTTAAAAATCATAAAACGTTTCTTACAAAAGAGCATAACATTCTGCACACTGCTCTGAACAAGGTGCCAGGGACATGTGGACTATTGTTACTTTTCCTCCCTGTCCCACCCCCCAAATGTTACAGTGACCACAAAGCAAGGTGTTCACAATTATTACATGGGGGGGACTTTTTTAAACCACCAACAATGAACAAAAAATAAAATTCACTCACTCTGCTGCTGTTTCAAAATTTCAATGTTAGTTTTTGCACGCCCTACCCCCCCACCACCCTGTTTGTAAGGAACTAAAACATTACATCTCTTATCTTTTAGGGAGATACACACTAACAATATATATACAGGGATAAAATAACGTGACTCCTGAGGGGCCATGGGCAGGGCAGGACTCACCACAGACTGGTGAGGTCCAAGCAGGTAACAGGCTCCTGGGGTTCATTTCACTATTGGGTCTGTTCCTGTATGAAGAATGTTCTGTTTTCTTTTAATCAGGAATTGTGAAAGCAAAGGTGTCCCAGAGGAGGTGCCCTCTCAATCCCATCCTGCCGGGTAGGAAGACTAGGATGGGGGTCCCCAGCAGGTTGAGAGGCCCCATGGGGACCGACCTGCCTGCTGCTCCCTGTAGGGCCAAGGCAGAGAAAGTTGAGGCTCTAGGGAGGGGGAGCCTTACTGTGCTCCTCTGGTGACCCTGCAGATGGCAGCACTGAGGGGACTAAAACGGAGGCGGCTGCCCAGGAAGGCACAAAACAGAACACCCTTGCCAAAACAGGCCTGCAGACTGTGTACAAAACTAAGCATTCACTTACCAGACAATACAGCCATCACACTCCCTGGAATCTACCCAAAGGAGCTGAAAACTCGTATTCACACCACTAGGGGGATCTTCACGGATGTAAAACAATTTATTGTCCCCCCCTTAAATAAATGTTAGACTTACGTTCAACCAGTAAAAGAGAAAAAGAACCCTGCACACAAATGGTCACAGCAGCTTTATCCATTATTGCTAAAGACTGCTTTATCTTAAAGGACATATCCAGGTGAATGGATGAATAAATGGTGATCCATGCAGACAATGGAATACCATTCAGCATTAAAAAGAAATGAGCTACCAAACATGGAAAGATGTGGAGGAACCTTAAATACAGTTTACTAAATGAAAGAGGCCAGTTTGAAATGGCTGCTTATTGTTTGATTCCAACTGTATGACATTCTGGAAAAGGCAAAATTATGAAGACGGTAAAAAGATCAGCAGCTGCCAGGGGATGGGGGAGGGAGGGATGCACAGATAACGCAGAGAGGATTTTTAGGGCAGGGAAACAATTCCATACTGCGCCATACATCACAATGCGAAACTTCCATTACTCAGGCAGGCCTTGTTTCACAAAGCTTTGCTTTACTGTGCCTCACAGATAACACATTTTTCACAAGTCAAAGGTTTGTGGCAACCCTGCCCTGAGCAAACTTATCAGCACTGCTCTTCCAACCACACGTGCTCACATCCTATCTCTCTATCCCATTTCGGTAATTCTCACAGTACTTCAAATTTTTTCATTATTATTGTGTCTGATATGGCAGTGATTTTCAACTGGTGTGCTGTGAGAGGATCTTAGGTGTGCTGAGAAAATTTTTAAAGATCATTAATTGAATTATTCTTGAATGAAGTTCAAAGCACAATTAAGTATATTCTTTTGTCTTCTTCTGTTTTGTTTTGACTCTTTTTTGATCAACATAATTTAAGTGGCCGCAAAAGTTTAACTATAGGTTCAAGTGTGCCGAGATTAAAAAGGCTGAAAAACACTGTTACAGTGATCAGTGACCTTTGATGTTACTATTGTGATAATTCGGGGGCTTCATGAGCCACGTCCAAGTAGGATGGAAACTTAAATGATAAACGTGTGTGTTACCACCACTCCACTGACTAGCTGTCCCCTTTCCCCCTCTCCTTAGGCCTCCTTATTCCGTCACACACAACATACTGAAATTAGGCCCATTAATATCCCTAAAGTGGCTTCTAATCAAGGGAAGGAAAGAGTCACACATCTCTCGCTTTAAAGCTAGAAACGACTAAGCTAACTGAGCCAAGACGGGCTGAAAGCTGGGTCTCCCATGCCTGTTAGTTAAGTTGTAAATGCAAAGGAAAAGTTCTTAAAGGAATCAAAAGCAAACGCCAATGAACATATGATCAGTAAGAAAACAAAACAGGCCTGTTACTGATGTAGAGAAAGTATGAATGGTCTAGACAGAAGATCAGACCAGCCACAAATTTCCTCAACCCAAAGCCTAATCCAGAGAAAGGCTCTAGCTCTCTTCAATTCTACAAAGGCTGAGAGAGGTGAGTAAGTTAAAGAAAAGCTACAGAAAAGTTACAGAAGGTAGCAGAGGTTGGTTCATGGGGTTTAAGGAAAGATGTTGTGCAGAGCAAAGCTGCAAGTGCTGAAGGAGAAGCTGCAGCAAGTTATCCAGAAGAGCTAGCTCAGATCACTGACAAAGGTGGTACATTCAACAATGGATGCTCAATATAAACAAAACAGTATCCTATTGGGAAAAGATGCCATCTAGGACTTTCATAGCTCGAGAGGACAAGTCAGTATCTGGCTTCAAAGCTTCACAGGACACATTGGCTCTCTTGGTAGGGGCTAAGGCAGCTGGTGACTTTAAGTTGAAGTCAATGCTCATTGACCATCCTGAAAATCCTAGGACCTTTAAGAATTATGCTAAACCTACTGTGCCTGTGCTATTTTATAAATGGAGCAAAGAAGCCTGGATGACAGCACATCTGTTTATAGTATGGTTTACTGAATGTTTTTGAGCCCACTGTTGAGACCTACTACTCAGAAAAAAAGACGCCTTTCAAAAAAGATGCATCAATGGTGCACCTGGCACATGAGAGCTCTCGTGGAGATGTACAAGGAGAGGAATGCTGTTGTCATGCCTCCAAACACAGCCCATAGATCAAGGAATAATCTCAACATTCAACTTTTATTATTTAAGAAATGCATTTCATAAGAATCTTCTGCTGAATCTGGCAAAGCCGGCCTTCTGAAAAGGATTCACCATTCTAGATGCCAGAAATGATTCGTGAGAAGAGGTCGTGATATCAGCATTAACAAGAGTTTGGAAGAAGTTGACTCCAATTATGAGTCTCATGCACGACTTCCAGGGATACAAGAATTTACAGAAAGAAGTAACTGCAGATATAGTAGAAACAGTAAAAGAACTAGAACTGGAAGGAGAGTCTGCAGATGTGACTCTCAGAACGGCTACAATCTCATAATAAAACTTTAATGGATTAAGAGGTGCTTCTTATGGATGAGCAAAGAAAGTGGTTTCTTGAAAAGCAATAAACTTCTAGTGGAGATGCTATAGACACTGTTGAAATCACAGCAAAGGATTTAAAACATTACATCAACTTAGTTGATAAAGCAGAGGCAGGCTTTGAGAAGATTGAATCCAAGTCTGAAAGAGATTCTCCCATGGATAAAATGCCATAAAACAGCACTGCACACTATAGAGAAATCTTTCCTAAAAGGAAGACTCAATTAATGTGGCCAACATCATTGTTATCTTATTTTAAGAAATTACTACAGCCATCCCAGCCTTTAGCAAACACCCTGATGAGTCAGCAGCCTTCAACACCGAGGCAAGACCTCTTGGTTGAAGGCTCAGATGATCACTGGCAATTTTTACCAATGAAGTATTTTTTATTTAAGGTATGAATGTTGCTTTTTTAGACATAATGCTGGTGCACACTTAATAGACTACAACAGAGTGTAAACCTAACTTTGACATACGCTGAGAAATCAACCAGTTCATGTGACTTGCAACAATGGCTTTACCACTGTGGTCTGGAGCCAAACTTGCAGTATCCCTGCACTAAGCCTGAGCACCTGTGTAAACCCACACACAGCACAGAGATGTGCACTGAGGGACCTGAGTGATAACGTTCATCATGTAGACTCCTGGACAGTAACAAATGCACCAGTCTGCAGGGGGATGTTGGTAACAGGGAGGCTGCCCTTGGCCAGAGGGAGTGGGAACGCCCTGTATCTTCCACTCAACTTTGCTGTGAGCCTTAAGATGCTCTTAAAAAGTAAAGCCCTTACAAATAGGGCTTCCAAACGGTGCCTAACTGTCCACCTTCACTGTCAATGCTACGCCATGGCATAATCACAAAGATCCAAGAGTTTCTCTTAATAGTCTAGACCAGACTAAATGGTGAGCTGAGTGCAGGTCAGGGTCGGCCGCATCGTCCCAGCTCATGATGCTGCCTCCAGGACTCACCAGGTTACGGTGGGACTGTCCGGCCACTCTGCCGCCGCACCGCTGCTTCTCCTCTCTGTTGTCACTGCAGTGCCTGGCTCAGCCCAACCCCCTGTCCCCACTAAGCAGCCTCTCCCACCTCACTACCACTTAAAAATAATCCTTTCCAAGATAAAGAGGTATAATAATATGGGAATGTCTGTCAGTTTATTACCCTCAAATGCTCCACTGAATTTGACTGAGGAAGATTCCTGCACAAGGAATATTTTGAACCACTGGTGGTTGAACATTTTGTCAACTACCAATTGACAGCAGAGAGGAGAAAAATGATTAGCTCTCCCCTAAAAAGAGGGGTGGAAACACTGGGAAAAACTGAACTCAAAACCTGATCCTCAGTGTGGTCAAAAGGCATCACTTAGGCCTGTTTCCAGGAATTTCAGATTACCAGGGACATTGCTAAGATATTAGGGCCCTCCAGTTCCAACTACGGCCAGCACCAAACTGAAGGGAACACATCACACCCAGCTTTCCTTAAAATGGGAACCTGCGCCACGCTGGGAGTTAAGTGCAGCAGCTCACTCCAGCAAGCTCAACCCAGGGAAGGAGTTAGCCCTTCACCCACTGCCTCGCCCTGTGAGTCAGACGCTCAGCACACGCTGATGTTAGTCTGCAAAAAGGCAGCCCTGACACTTGCCCTGGGCCACCGCAGGGAGCCAGGGCAGAACCTAGCACATGCCTCCTGCCCACGCCAGAGCTCCACACTGCACACCTGGTTACACGGAGACTACTCCCCTAAAAGCACCCGCACAGAGTCCACGGACTCTTTAAACAGACACAGAAAGCTGACAACACTCCCAGGGCACTGAAGGCCGTGGGAAGAGTGTTTGATGGAAGAATGCCGTCTGTCTTGAGGGAAGTCCCAGCACTGTCAGCCCTGAGACATTTTTTGCTCCTAAAGCCCAACTCAGTAATGACCTGTCCCATCTTTGGCACTTTTCATGGGACACTGTGCCACAGCATCACGTCTGCCCAGCTGTCGCCCGCAATGAAGCTGTGCTGTGCAGGCTTCTTGCCGCTGACCGAAAGTCAGTATTCCACTGTGTCTGCCTGGGCCCCAGACCCTGCCCCATGGTTAGTTCCCAGTAACGGCCCCTAGCTGAGAGCAGCTACACCCTGAGGCACCAGGTATGGACGGTACACGGGTACTGGGCACGTGGAATCCTGAATCAAGAAGGGAAGAAGGAAAGAAAAAGATGGTGCAAAAAAGACTGAGCCCTAGAAGAAGAGAAAAAAGTGCTCCTATTTTCAACAGTCCCACGCAGAGCAGGGCAGGTGGCTCTGGCATCAATAGAGCTGTCCAGGCCAGGCAGACTCAATGGCCCCAGCTATGGGCTCTACCCCTCTCTCCACCCAAAGAATATGGGCGTAGAGCCCTCAAGACAGAAAATGTGTACAGAGCACCCCATGCATGCACACACACACAAAGAAGGGTGGACCTGGAATTTGGGGTGCTGCCTGCCCCTAGGCTGGTCACAGCAGGCAACAGCAGAGCCAGAACCCCAGCAGCAGAATCATGCTTGCTGCCACTCGGCCACCCTCCCCACTTCCCTCTTCTCTATCCTCACTCCCACAAGGACAAACCACAGCCCAGCCAGGGAAGAATGACTCCAAGTCAGCCCTGAGCACAGACCACCTGCCACCGTGGTCTCTCCTCTACCACATCTCCATCTTCTAAGTGTGAGCACCACTGCCAGAGATGCGAATAAAATGCCTGCTGATCCTTGAGGCCCCATGAAAACAGAAGGCCCTCCTCCCCGTGCCTATGAAGCCATGCGACCTGTAAGAACTGCCCACCACACACAGAGTGCATAGCACACGCCAAGAATGACCACACATTGGGTTTCCAGCCGTAGACTGGGTCTCCTTGGCTGCATTCACGTCAAGTGAACAGAGCAGTCCTGAGCCAAAGAACCCTTTCTGCAGAGAGGAGAGAGCAGTCACCTGACTCGGGGGAGCAGAGCTGAGACTCACTTGTGGCCACTGTGGTCCATGCTGGTTCCAGGTCCTGGCTCTCAGGCCTCTGTGGCCAGCTACCTTCCTCCGCTCAGTAACGTGAGACACCCTCGTATCTGCACAATAAATCCCCTTCTCTGCTCAAGCTAGCCTACAGGAGGCTGCTTTTGCTTATAACTAAGAGGATTTTTAAAAAGAAGATACATTTAAAAACACTACCAAAAAGAGGCTACTGGTGTGGGAGTCCTGGGGGCCCTTCCAAGTTAAGACAGGAAGAGCAGGACATCACGTGCCAGACGTCAGCTCCGCAGCCCTAGACTTGTATTCGGGCCACCTCCCTGTTTCCTCAATGAGACAATCCTCCATTTTTGATCTCGCATCAATTTCTCTAGCGAAACTGTTTTCACTTTAAGAAGCCTTGATTCCCTACAACTTGACAATTAATTTAATGCAACAAGCTAATCAAAGTGAGAGGCATAACAGAAAACTTGCTTCTGTTCAAGTACTGATTCTGGGATTTAAAAGAAGAGAAAACATTAGAAGTTAAAACTTTGAAACAATTTCAACCAACAAAAAATAAATAAATGAATAAAAATATAATGCAGCCTGCGTGGGTCCCTGCCCTGAAGGTGGATGCTTTCTCAGACCAGGCCTTTGAACACTTCCAGAATTCTCCAGGCAGAGCTGCATGGGAAAGGTTCATCTTGAAACATAGGTATACATACATACATACCTGCAACATATGATTCACATACAAATTCAAATACACGTGGTGCTGTACTGCACACATGCAAACACACGTTATGTGTACACACGGATGCGAAACACTGAGCAGAACACGAACACGTGTGTGCATGCATGTAAATGCATGAGGTGGCGTGCACATGCAAGTGAGCGCACGTTACTACGTGCATATGTATTGTTACACACCAGTGACGCATGCCCATATATACACGCATGGTATAAACATACGTATGCATGTACACACACCTGCAAGTCAGGTGTAACCAACTCCTTTATCATCGTCTGCCTAGTAGTGGTATTGCCTTGCATTTAAAAAGGAAAGCATGAATTTTCCCTGGAAGTTCCCATGGATTGTCAGTAACGTACTCAGAGAACACTCCACAATCTTCCCCAATTCTCTAGGCTCAGGCTGATGTCCAAACGTCTCTCAACCCATTATCAATGTAGCTGCATGCCTAGTCTCACATTACCAGAAAATTCCCTAGAAAAATCTGCTAAAGACAAAAAACCAGGAGAGCACAGCTGAGAGAAACCCTCAAGGCTTAGTCAGAGAAAAAGTCTAACAGCCAAATAAATAACCACAGTGGTGGTGAGCAGTGCTGAACAGTGAGCAGTGGTCAGCAGAGTGAGCGGTGGTGAGTGGTGGTCAGCAGAGGCGAGTGGCAGTGAAGGGTGAGGGGTGGTGAATGGGTGAGCAGAGCAGTGGTGGACGGGTGAGCAGCAGTAAATGGGAGAGCGGCGGCGAGCAGGTGTACAGTGGTGGATGGTAGAAAACAACTTCACACCATTACTGTGTGCGTACACCACTCTAAGTGTTCTAGTTACATTAACTCGGAGCACGTAAGTCAGACCTCACCATATGACAGGCTGGGACTCAACCCCAAGGGTCCACACTTGATTCACCGCAAGACCTGCTTTTGTGTGACAGAACCAGGGCTCCCTGGCCCTCAGACTCAGACAAGAACAGCCCTGAACATTCTCTGTTCTGTCCTCAGAACAAACACAGGACAGAGAGAACTGCCCCCCCAAAAATATCCCTAACACACAGGAAGAACACAGATGAGGTGTCATAGAAACTAAAAGTCATCACAACATTTTTCTGAATGAGCTATAAGCCATCTCGAGGACACAGCAGGGCACTCCTTGTAAAGTCCCTCAGGACAGCACTGTACCAGACTGGGGGGGCATGGCGGGCTCTGCCTGGAGCGTGGAGCTCCAGCTGCCCAGGGGCATGTGTGGGTTCTGCCTCACACCCCTGATCGTCTTGAGACGAAACAGAAACCTGGAGTTATAGAGACCCGTGTCTACAAAGCCATCAGCAAAAGCATGAAATGAGCTTTTCTCACCTTCCAACTTCAGTTGCTCTGCCTTCCTTCCCCACAGTGACCTTCCTTAAGGTCGCTCCTACTTTGCAGCCGTGAGTTCCGTGGAAGACCCTGGCACCTCTCTACTCTCACTTTTCCAAGTGTCCCTGGCTCCCACGTCAGGCCAAAATTACTAACAAAATTACTCTCAGGAGCCTCTGGAACAATGGCCATCTACCATGCAGCCCTGACCAATTCTCTTCCCCCCTTCTTCCTCCAAACACACCCCTCTTCTGTTCCCACGATGGCATGGCCAACTTCCAACATGCCTCATCCCATGACAGCCTCTCCAGCGCAACCCGTCTCACCCTGCAGACCTCTGGGAACAACTCAGAACCTCTTTCCAGAAGCCCCCTGCCTGCTACAGCCTGGCAGGCCTCCCTGATAACTCTTCCATCTCAGCTCCAGGTAGTCAGACACCTCTGTGAGCACCAAACTGGGCTCAGGAGCCAAGCAAAGTTTCAAGGCATAACTTATGTTCTGAAAGAACTGAATTCTTTGAGACAACATCTTCTGCATCCCATGTCCTCAGCGGACAATACTCAGAGCAGCCGACACAGGCATCGGGCTGACAGCAGAGACATCAGCATCCTCAGAGCCCTGGGTCAGTGCCCCTGAAGAGTGGAGGGACCCGGCGGTTGCTGAGCAGCCCAAGAGATGGGGGCATGTGGGCCAGAACCTTCCTGCTACCTCTTGTCCTTAGTGAATCCTCTGCCCTTCCCTTGGTACCCCTGCCGGTCCACAGCCCTACTGCTCCTAGCAGTTCCCACCTCCTACCACACTGCAGGGAGCTCCCAGGCCTGATCTCATGGGTGTGGGCTGGTTCTCTGTGAGGAGGCAGGGAGACCTGGCACATTCTGCCAGTCAAAAAAAACCTGCTGGGCAACAACCGGGTATGAGGAGGTGTGCTGGGCACAGGAGGACAGAAAGGTCCTCAGTCCTCCTCCACCTCATGGTACGGTTAAGTGGGGTCATCTAGAGAAGAAATGGGCCTTTAGATAGGAAAACAGGAGTGAGCAGGACACAGACAGCACAAGCCTTCCTGCCTCTCCTGGGGCTCTCTGTGGTCCAGGAGCCCAGGGATCTGGAGGCCTCTGTGGGTACAAGAATAACAACTGGTATTAACTGCACGTGATTAGCACTGGTATGGAGCAAAGCCCGTGCTTCATCACGCAGCAGATGTATATACATGGGATGAAAGCTCCGAGATCCACGGAAACCAAGAAAGGTAAAATCTGCACAGACAGAAACAACGCCCTCCACCCCCCAGCAACGCCCGCCAACAAGCCAAGCAAGTTGGAATTTTCATGAGTGAATCAGGAAGGACGCTGCTGCCTGTGTTTGTGGGAAGTGAAATAATGGACTAAACACAGTCTGCCCCAAAACTTTCATAGTGACCCACATGTCACCCTCCCCCCAAGTAAGGGAACCAAGGCTCAGACCGGTGGATGCCCACTGGAAAGACGGCAGAGCAGCCGCGAATTCCGGGACGTCACACTCCACATCGCTCAGGCCCTGAGAAGGCAGCTGCCGCCACACAGGGAAAAGCTGTGAGAAGGCAGGGCCTGAGAGGCCCCCAAATGCACGTAAGCGGACATCTCTAGTGAGACGGTGCCGAATGGTCCAGGATCCCAGGTGTGCTGTGTAAAGATTTAAAACGAGAGGTGTGTGGTACATGGAATGTGGTACCATGGAATATTACGCAGCCTTAAAGAAAGATGGAGACTTTACCTCTTTCATGTTTACATGGATGGAGCCGAAACACATTCTTCTTAGCAAATTATCTCAAGAATGGAAGAAAAAGTAT